>JAWWEA010401742.1:0-11689 GCA_035222095.1 Andricus quercuspetiolicola | reverse complement strand
GGCCCAGTGCGCTGGGCCGTGATTGGCTGGGAGTCCCCACTCTGTACTATGGGAACGGGTCTTCGTTCCCTCTGCTTTGTGCGGATCTTCGCCACGCGGAATGGCTTACTAAAGGATATTATTTTAATATAGAGTTGCGAGAGTTTGTACAATATTTCGTACAGTGTGTAAAATTTGTTTCTTCTATGTATGGAGACTCCTGACATAGTGGGACCATATTATCCACAGTCGAAGATCAAATTCTCTCTATTCTTATTATTTTTACACCTACAGTTTTTTTTTATTTCTAAGCTTGACTGAGAGACATTTAATAAATACTATTTAAAAAATAACATTAAAGTTTTAGGTTAGAAGAAATCAACTGTTTCCTTGAAAAATGTTTCCCCCCTGATAATTGATTCCGTGACCCTACATAACAATTTTGGATACATGGATTTCCTATTAGGTTAGTTTATTCAAAACAGTACGCAATTTGTAGTTGGCCCATAAGGGTTCATTTTCTAAAAAAATGTTGAGGGATACCTCATCAACTGAAATCTCTGAATATATTTTATTATCAATTACTGACATGTACTGTGTGAACACTGCTTTGTGTTTACGTAATCTGAATTCCATCATGCACCAGGGAGTGTACCATCTGTGCACGTCTAAATTCTGACGTGGCGATTTTGGACTGTACTATTTTTCAAGTTCACATATGGAACACTCCACACTGTCTACGTCGACATTCAGAAGTACATAGTTCTCTTTGATGAACGCAGATAAAATCCGTACTCATTTTGGACAAACACAGATAGTGATTGAATAAATGTAGTAATTGGGATAGAATGAAGATTAAATTGGATGAATTTTTATTGACGGAAAGATTCCAAATATGTGCAAAACTATATATTGTATTATTATACTTACCAATAGAATTAACCAACAAGCATAAGACCAAACTATAAAAGACCCTCATCTTTTGCAGCCAGAGGAGAAACTATAGTTAACAGTGTAACGAACGTGTATTCTGTTTCTTGATTATCGAAAAAACTTGTTATCTCATGGAACGTATGGCCCTCAAGATTGTTTGTTTGAGATTGTATTTGATATTTATTGTGTTTGTATTTCTTATGCCAGTTTCATGGAAAAAATGCCTAGATAAATATTAACCAAACAGCAGGTTTTTAAAAATTGTGCTAGTTGTATAAAAGTCGTTTTCAAAGTATTTTTTAAATCACAAATTCCAAATATTGAATTTAAAATTGAAGAGTCAAAATGATGAACCAACAATTTACAAATTACCTAATTCGTATAAAACTTATTCCAAGGAATTTTTCGGAATCTAACACTTAAAATATTATATGGAAAATTCACAATTCAAAATTACTCGTTGAAAATTTGTTTTATACCAATACAAAATCGCACACTTCTTAAATCCTCCGGTCATAGTTAGGGAACCAGAATTTTGAATTTTCATTTTTTATACAATATTTCCTAAATGATATATTTGCTCATTTTTTGCCTTGAAAGATACTAACAGCTAAAAATAGCCAGAAACTTTATTCAAAAACTAAACCCGAAAGATAAACCTATTTTATAGTTGAAAATCAAAAACCTAAAAAAAATATTATTAATTAAGAGCTGATTGTTGAACTACGATCTTCTTTTAGCTAACATTGAAAAATGTTTCAAAAATTTGAGAGTTTTCAAATAATAAAAATACCTCAGAAGAACAATGTTGAAGTTTTGAGAAAAAAAAGAAAAGCAAGAGGTTTTTCCAATATTAATTTGTATAAATCAAAATCTATCTATTGATGAAAATACATTAAAAAAGAATATCATAATATGAACATTTTTCAATCATATCCTTTGTCTATTTTTCAGTCTTTGATTTCCTTAAAATTTTTTTCTGATATATTTTCATCAATAGAATGTTTCAAAATAATCACAGATTTTCCAAAGTTAGATTAAAAAAATGTTTTGAACACAAATTTTCACAATTGATAAGAATGATGATTCTTTCAGATTTCACTATTTTTAATTAAAAATGAAAATTTGCGAAAAGCACTAACACAATCTGCATTTATTCAAGCTTGCAAAACGCAGGCACTAATATCACCATAGTCTATAATAATAAAAATATAATAATATTTTTCTTAATATTTGAATAAATTGTATTGGATATTGAAAATATGAAATTTTCGAAAAATATCTCTAAAAATATCAAATAAATTTGCAATTACATGAATACGTAATATTTTAAAAATAAATCCATGACGGTTCACACATAATTTTCATAGTATCTATATAGACCTTAACCGCTCATTCACACCTTCGAAAAACTAATATAAATTCCACATATGTGAAAATGCATTTGAGATCATTTCAAAAAAATTCGAGATTTTCTTAAAACATGTTCAATTGAACTCAAAACTTCATGGAGATCTAGAATATTAAATAAAAAATTTCGAGATTCTGGACTCGAGATCCTGAATTTTTCTAACGATTTTTGATCTCCATTATTATTCTGTTTACATGAGCAATACATTATTTGCATTTAAATTGCTTTTGGGAATCTCGTTTGGATAGTTGCTTTATGCTTTTTCAAATATTTTGGAATAAATGCAGATATTTGTTAAAAAACGGTAAACTTCAAAACATAACTTTTTTTCATCATTGTTATTTAATAAAAAAATATTTGAAAATTATTAATTATCATTTGTTATTATCAGCCCTAATGAATCGCTTTATGATTTTATTCATTTTTTTCGTAACCTCGCAAAGTAAATTTTTAAATTATTACCGTTTAGACTTATGGGGAAATATTTTGGAGCATAATGTATAAAATACATGTTCATGAAATAAAGTACAAGGGAACTGTTTATGATTTTTTTTTTAATTTGGTGAAGTGACAGATTACTCATCTAAAATGCAGATATAACTTTTAAATTTGGGACAGCAGTGCGCAAGAGGGCGCCCTCAGAATTCCCGAATCAGCGACAGTGGCGATATATTTTTATACTATACAGACATGTGTTGTTATGATCAATAACGGAGGGGCCTAGGTACAAGAGGTGGTAAGCAAGAAATATTAAATTTTACATAGCGGCGAAAAGGCGTTCGCAATTGCAAAGTACTGCAGTGTTCGTTACAATCAGGAATTGATTTTTGCGGAAACCCGTGATGCGCTGTCCCTAGAAATTTGAGCCAAAAATAATTAAGTGTTCCAACGTTATAGTGTTTTAAAGGTAGCTAGAGGGTCAGCGGTAAGGATTGTAAGGTAAGAAGGGGGGTATCTGACAGTGGTAAGCAAGCAGTGATCATTTGATGATTTTCTGAAAAGGCTCAACGATTGCAAAAACGTTGCCATTAGATGTTAAAACAAGTTGTTCTGTGATTGGCAGGGGCGCATAGACATCTTTTTTTTAATAACCGTAAAAGTCGTGAACAGAAATAAAAAGTGTATCTTCGAAATTTAAATCGCTGGTACTCATTGCAGTTGGGAATAAGCCGAGTAAGTCTAAGTTGTCTAGTTTCATATCCAGGTATCCGGTAATCAGGGCTTCTGATAAGAGTAGGCCTGGCAGGAGCAGACCTGACAGGAGCAGACCTGGCAGAAGAAGACTTGACATGAGAAGACCTGGCTTGAGGAGACATGGACCTGGTACTTATAGGATCCTCGGATTCGGTAGGAGACCTGTACCTTGCACGTATAGGAGGCGTGGGCTCGGCGGAGACTGAGGTGTGGGATGAGAATTACCGTACAGTTCAAAAAAAATTCTTAAGGAAATAGAAGAGAAGTATTAGTTTAAGGAAAATATATTGAGAATTTCATTACTAATGAAAAAACTTCTCGCACAAAAACTTACGAAGGCGTGCAAGCATTTTAGGTGCTAGACCCCACGATAAACAAAATGCTCCTCAGCACATCCAAAATTTCATGAAAAAATTCTTGAATTGGGTCTTCAGATGCTTCGCGCAGTTTATTTTGCTATCCAGGATTACCCCCAGTAATTTAATTGAGTCTGAGATCATCAGCCTCTTACAGCGGAATGCAGGGGCTTAGAGTTCCGACACTTTGTAATTTTCTGTAAAAATGACCAGGCTGGTTTTTTCCGGATTTGGCGAGGATCCTCGACTGTCACACCAAAGCTCCAAAGTTAGCAGCGCTGACCTTTCAAGACCCATCAACGTTTCCAGATGAACCCTCGACTAGGATTACAAAATCATTCGCGTGTCCCTGGTTATAATGCCCTGATTCCTGTTCAGCTTACTAGCTGGTCTGGCACGCTTATTGAGGCATATCGAGCTCCCGATACTATCAAAGAAAAAACAAAGTTTGAATCTAACACTAATTTCAGGGTACCATCTGCCTGCAACAAAAATTAGTCTTGGTAGTGTGAATGGTACCATTACACTAAGTATCATTTCCCTCGGACTTGAGGTATGAAACGTCAACTGCCGTAAATTATTTTTACAGTTTTGCGGCAAGAACAATAGACGATAGTTTCGTACCCAAACTCCGAGCGAGATGGAACCTTATCTTGAAATTAGCTGCAACAAAATTTATTCCAGTGTTTTTAGTGTGATAAACAACCGATCCAATCAATCTGCTTGTTCCACCTGCGTGAAATTCGCGTTCCGAGAATGATCGCGCACATGGTAATAAGTTTTTAATTACAAACTTTCGAGTAAATAAAACTTGATCAAAGAGATGTAGGATGACGAGAATTTTTATTTCTGTATCTGCAATGGTGTGACAGAATATGTGTACGCTCGTAGAATGATCGATCATGAACGAGCAGCAAAAATTATCGGCTCGACATTCGTGTATTGCTTAAGGCCCCTTTATGTCCAAGATGGTGCTCCTAGAACACCCTTCTTGTCCAAGCTACTACTCCAATTTTGCCACGACAGAATGGAGCGCAATTTCAGCAGAGCAGCCTGCCTGAAAAGCCTTCTTCCCTCTGCACAGCGGGGAGGCTAAAAGCACCTCATCCATGATATATCTTTCGATCAGTGTCTTTAGCATCTTCTAGCATCAATATGGTCCTGGTGATATAAAGGGGAGAAGTACCCGATGGCCGATTCCACCTTCTTGATATTAGCGATCTTGGCATGGTGAAATTCCAGTTAGGTTTCTCCCTCTTCTGTCCCCAAGATCCCTCCTCTTTGCCGTTTTAAGTTCGCTAAAAACCTGTAAAGTGGACTTCCATAAGGTGACTCACTGTTTCTCCTTCATCTTCGTCAAACTCGTCATCATCGATCCTCATAAGCCTGAGGCGAGCCTTTGGATTTTTTCGCAGGATCTTTTGGTACCTCTCTGTCTCCGGAATGTTCTTGAATTCCTTGCAGCAGCTCCTCTAATCTTCTTGTTTGGAGGTTCTCCTGTTTTTCTTGTATTCATTCTGATTGTGAGTCATCTTGTATATGTCACAGTATGAAGACAATTTAGTTCGGTTTACCCTGTTGTACAATGCTCTAGTATTTTTAAAAAGTTTATCTAGGTGAATATTTCACTACTCTACTCCTTTCCTGGATTTAATTGCATTTTTAGGGCTATTGTTTTCATATAATGTAATCAGAGCCTCTCGCGGAAAATTCGCGGCATGCACTAACTCATCCATTGTAGCATAGCCTGTGAGGAATGCCACGAGCCTACCTTTGAGTTCTTTTTTGCTTGAGTCCAAAAGTGTGTTGCTGCGGTTTCTGATCTTTAAAATCGCTGTTTTTTATGGCTAACTAGAACAAGATATATTTTTGATCGAGCAGGGACTCCTCATGGGAGCATTTCCAGCCTACTATTTTGCTCCTCAGCTCATCCAAGCATGGAGTCAAATCGCTAACCTCATGTCTTTTTTCTTATCTGAAATGTGGGAGTATCACCACGATTAAGAATCTCCAGTTTAGTGCCCGCAGGTATTCAATTAAATGTCTTCCTCTGCCGTTGATGTTTGCGCTCCCTCACACCAGATGGTTAAATTTTGCGTAACAGCCCAACAGCAGAGGAATCCTATTCTCTTGAAAGTTTTGAATGAGAGCCTCTAACTCTCTAGGAGTTGGAGGAACCTCAGCGTCGCACGGGAAAAGAGATAGGACGATATACACCTCTAGTCTTTCTTCGCAACAGTCCCTGCAACATAGTTTAGGTACCAAAATCGTATCCATACCTTTGGCGTTCCATCCATTATATCCAACTAAGAACGTGAGAACGATTTATATAAATTTTATTTAAGTTCAGCAGTCAGTATTAATTCAAGTATAGGATTTAATAAATCTTTGATTACCTTATGCCTTCTAAAATCCACATTACGTACGTTTAATATTAAGAATATTTTATTAGAATCATCAGCTCCCTCAACTCTGTATCATCATTTCATTTGGTCTCCATGAGTAAGCAGCTTCTGATTTGGTTTCTCTGAGATGGAACAAACTACAAAGAAGGTGCTTATGATTTTTTTTCTAAAGTTTGGTAAAGTGGCAAGTGGCTCATCCAAAATTCAGATACGGCCTTTGAATTTGCGATACAGAGCTCAGGAGGGCCTCCTCAGAATTCTTAAATCAGTAACGGCGTAGGTGTCTTGTTCTGAAATGATTGCGGACGCAGTTCGATTCCATGTACCAGTTCTTCACATACGGCTGATAACTAATAAACAAACAGCATTCATATTCAGACACTTCTGATGGCACTCATGCAATTATGCATGCATGTTCGCGTAGATTACGATATATGGCTTTACTTTCGAATGTAAATATGTTAGGTTAGAATTTAGGTATTCAGTTATCAGATATTTTCAAATTCTCATATGTTGCCGTTTAGCTGCACGGAATAGATCTTGAAAAGTGAAGTTGGAATGAGTTGGAAAAATAAAACTACTGATATTGATTATTGAGATAATATATTCGGTTCTAAAAAATAAAGTAAACTTTACTTTTTGTCAAATTAAAAATCGAAAATGTCCCCCAGATTTTCTTTCTATTTAGAAAATACACTACACACGCAATATACGATTATAATATAGAGACATATTTGGCAAAATATATTTACAACTTGGAGACTCCGAATCGTCGTTATTTGGCTCAATTCCAAGAAAACGGTATATTTAAAATTCATTTATTTAGGAAATCTTTTTTGGCGAAAATAATCGACTTATCGGCTCTTAACAAGTTATTTGATCCATGCACGTAAAATGTGTTAAGTAATAAAAAGATTAATAATAATTTTGTTAAATATTCATAATTAATTATTCTTCACATTCTGTGTGCGGCGATTCGACGAACAATATCATACGTCGGGTTGCAGCGTACCCGTTCCATTCGCGAGGTCGGCTAGGGATATAAGATAAATTCTTTAGTTGTTTTGCGTCTTTTCAAGTGTATCGTGCCTTTCGCACTCACATTCAATATTCATTTATTGGAATAAACGATCAGGAAATGACTTTAATCACATAATTATTTAAAAAATTGAAAAGGGAGGTGGGCACCCGGGTGTGTAACTGCTTGCATAAATTTGCGTGTGCATACAAGGGTCAAACTGAACTATTGGTTTAGCTGTAGAGAATCCTGTTTTGTAACTACTATATTAAAACATCCGTCTATATGGCGGTATGAGCCTACTGGACATTCCTTAATTTCCTTTGAGGTCATCACATCAACAGCGCCGGTTTCTACGTTTATTTTTGAACGGGGATTTCTTCCGTGGGTACTATACATTCCACTAAGCAAACCATTAGTCTCCAATATAGCAAAAGCGTCGCCCTTAGAATTTGTTAATACAATTTGTTCTGCGATTGGTAGGGGTGCATAGACATTATTTTTTAATCGCAGTAGAAGCTGCGAATTGCGATGAAAAGTGTATCTTCGAAATTGGAGTCGCTGGTACTCATTGCAATTGGGAATTAGCCTAATAAGTCCTAGTTGTCCAAGTCCGTATCCAAGTACCCGATAAGCAGGCCTTCTGGCAGGAGCAGCCCTGGCAGAAGTAGACCTAGCAAGAGCTGACTTGGCAGGAGCATACGTGGTAGGAGCAGATCTGGCAGGAGTGGGCCTAGCAGGAGCAGTCTTGTCAGGAGCATACGTGGTAGGAGCAGATCTGGCAGGAGTGGGCTTGGCAGGAGCAGGCCTGGTAGGAACAGGTCTGGCAGTAGGAGATGCGGACCTGGCACGTGAAGAAGGCTCATGCTCAGTAGGGCACTGAGGTATGCGACCAGAAGGAAAGGAAGGTCGGCCACGACTTGAGGGGTGAGTATCAGGCCAATCCCATTCAGATTGTGAACTTAATTCTGCAAGAAATAATAGAGGATTTTCTCAACATAATAGTATTTTGGGATATCATCGTACGAAAAAGATGGATGGAACTTAGGATATTTATTTTGATAAGGTCTACAAGTTTTGTTTAAAGTTTTTATTTATTTCATTAGGTGAAACCATGTAAATTCCATGAAAATCAAACTTGCGCCTACTTTCACTATGATTTTCGTAATTAGCAATTCAAAATACAGAGTACAGAGATCTTTAAAATAATCGGAGGTAGGCGCTATTCGTAAGCACACCCAATGTTTCAATCCAAAAGGAAGAATCTTCTAGCCAAAAAACGAATTTTTTAAGAAAAGTTGAATTTTCAGGAAAAAAATTAAAGTTTCAGCAACATAGCATATTTTTGTTTCAAATCAAAGACATTCGAATTCTACCAAAAGAGATCAATTTTTAACAAAATATTTGACTCCAGAGAGACAAAACTGAATAACTTTCAACCAAACAAAACTGAAAGAAACGAATTCTCAACAAAGTTGGTAAATTTTTAAACAAAGAGATGAATCTCTCACCAATGAGATAAATTTCAATGAATTAGTTTGACTCATAAAGAAGCAGTTGAATTTTCAATCAAGCAAATTCATTTTATATAAAAAAGATAAATTTACTACACAATACATAAATTTCCAAAAGGTCCAAAGTACCAGGTAAAAAAGTCACGATGATATGTTTGAACCATAAATACGCTATTTTACTTCGATTAAAATCAACTAAAAATGATAAACTCTCAAACAATGATAAAAGAGTTATATTTTCAAATAAGAAGATTAATTTTCAGCCAAGAAAGAATGAATTTTCAATAAAATAGTTGAATCTTCAACCAGTAGAATGAATTTTTAACAAAGTAGTTCAATTTTCAACTAAGCAGTTGAAGTTCCAACCAAAAATGACGAATTCTCAATGAATAATTTAATAGCTGATTTATCAAATGAAAACAATCAATTTTGAACCAAAGATGGAATAATCGAATTTTTAATTATAAAAATTAATTTTCAACCAATCATCAAAAAAGCGAAGGAAAAATGGAAAAGAGTTTTTCAGTTAAACTGTTATTGATAATTTTTTAAAGAACCCTAATTAAGAAATCCACTACTTGGCTATTTTTAGACACAAAAACTTGGTTCTTTCGAAGTAATCCACTGCAAGTAACTAACTCCTAAATTTTTAAAGCCATTTCGATAAAAATAAATTGTTCTTATTGTTAAAAAGAATCGAAGCCTTCTGTTAGAAAGGGTCCTGAATAGCGTTTTGGTCAAAATATAACCATGAACACCAAAAGGGCCTATCGCGTGTCCTCTACGAAATTCCTCAATAAAAATATATTAATAATCTCTAATTAATTTAAAAATTGATTTGGAAGTATGATAATTGCCGAAAAGGAACTTGTTTATGTAACTTGTAATATGTCTGCTTACATTTTAGGCTAAAGTATAATTTACAATAAAAATAGTGTAGGGGAGACCACATTACGGTATAAGATAAACCCACAGAAAATAATAGTTAATTAAATATACTAAAGTTATCTAAAATAATCCATTTAATTCGCGTGATTGCTAAGACAATATACGTGTTGACAAATTTAAATTAGAATTGATTGTTTTAAGAATTTACTGTTTAGAAATTTGTCATTAACAGTTGGTTTTAATAGAAGAATAAGACTGAAAATCTGAAAATGCGCTAAATAATGTATTTATTGATAATTTGTTTATTTATACAATTATCAAATGTTATCGGTTTATATCAAAAAGTCATCGCTGATCAATTGGCTATTAACTTTGTAAAAAAAGTGGAAGTTTATTTACAAACACATAAATAGACAAACAGTGCATTTTTTTAAGTAAAATTATTTAAACAATTGTCCGTTTCTACTGGATGACCAAATATTATACTTATGTTTCATTACAAAGTAACACGTGATCGATTTCGTAGAAAAAACTTGATCATCTAAATTTCTGAATTTCATAGTGAATGTCATTGTGCACTGTTATGATCGCTTCATTTGTGCACTTGCACAGTTGTGACCGTACCATCTGTGCACTTGCACAGTTGTTACCGTACCATCTGTGCACTTGCACAGTTGTGACTGTGCCATCTGTGCACTTGCACATTTGTTATTGTACCATCTTTGCACTTGCACAGTTGTTACCGTACCATCTGTGAACTTGCACATTTGTGACCATGCCAGTTGTGCACTTGCACAGTTGTGACCGTGACATCTGTGCACTTGCACATTTGTTACCGTACCATCTTTGCACTTGCACAGTTGTTACCGTACCATTTGTGAACTTGCACATTTGTGACCGTGCCAGTTGTGCACTTGCACCGTTGTGACCGTACCATCTGTGCACGTGCACACTTGTGACCGTACCATCTATACACGTGCATAGATGAAAGGGTAACACCATTTCTTGTTTAAATGTCATCGTGCACAGTTGAGAATGTACAATATGTGTATGTGCGCAGTTAGTTCCATCATTCCTAGTTGAGAGCGTACCAGCAGAATTAGAAGTTTACCATCTGTGCACGTGCCCGGTTGGTAGGGTACCATCTGTGCATGTCTAAATGTCATCATGAAAAGCTAGAAGTATATCATATATGCACGATCACATATGGGACCCTCCCAACTTTGTGCGTCGAAATTTAAAGAGGCACAGTGGTCTGGCAGAAACTAAAGTTCAATGCGTACTCATTCATGATAAATTGCGGATTCAATCGAGCCAATTGTTATTAGCGGATGGCCTAGAAATATTTTTAAAACTGTATATATTATTTACTTACCAATAGAATTAATCACGAAGTATAAGAGCAAAGTATAAACGATCCGCATCTTTTTCAATCAAAGACAAAATTTATGTATGTAACTAATGTATATTCTGTTTCTTAGCTAGAGTGAAACCTTGTTATGTCATGAATTATATGTCCTCCAAGCTTATCTTTTGGAGATTATATTTGATATTTAGTGATTTCGTTCGTTTTTTATGAGCCAGCTTCAAGGAAAAAAAGGTATTTACTAAGCTTGTTAAAACTCATGTTAAAATTTACATAATCTTTTGCGAGAATTGTTTTTTTCAGGTACGAGATAGCGTAAAAATCCATACAAGATAATTTTTAGAGGATAAAATAAGCTTTTTGACCAGCCCCTATTAAGACTTTTCCAGCTAATACTTTACGAAATAGGTCATTTTTAAATGTATATTTATTTTTAGAGCATCTTTAAAATAAAAAGCTACAATCCTTTCTGCAGACAATCTTCCCTACCTCACGTTGTTGTACGTATTTTCGATAAATTAATGAAGAACTACGAGTTCTATTAAAAAATGATTTGAAGAAATTTTGTGGGAATTTTTAAAAACAGAAATTCCTTCTACTAATTTTATAAGACTTTTCAAAAGCT
>JAWWEA010401677.1:0-18177 GCA_035222095.1 Andricus quercuspetiolicola | reverse complement strand
AGCTTTTTATATTTATTTAGATACTTGATAAAGGCACGCAGTGATGCCGAAACGTCGTAGAAGTTGGAAATGTTTTTTAAAAAATAAATAGGAGCTAAAATGACAGCTCTGATTTGTTTTTATTTTCCTGTGACCGTAAGACAGAAATAATGAATTCTACAACAGTGGAAGTTACATTGTGTTCCTTCTTTACCGACAGAGAAGAGAACTTCTGTCGTAATGCTCAATTGCACCAGTCGATATTTATTATTTTCGTAATAAACTTTTTTCTTCTACCAACTCTCTGCTTTGCTATAAACTATTCTTTAACATTTATTACTCTTCTCCTAACGTTGAATTTTCTACCTATAAAAATGAATTGTCAAACAAAAATATAGTATTTAAGATTTTAACCAAAAGATATGACATTTCTTTCAAAAGAGATGAATTTGAAAACCAAAAAGGCAAATTTTCAACAAAACATAGTTCATTTTGGTTTATATTTCTAAATCCTACTCCTTGTTGCTATTGAACCAAATCTAGACTGTTTTAGAAAAAATTCGTAACTCCCAGATATTGTTGAATATTATTAAATTCAATGGCTTATAAAAAATGTGTTAAACAAATGTCTCAACTAAACATCTTTTTCCGGTAAATGGACTTGAAAGTAAGCTAATATTAATATTCTATCAGGACATTTTTCTGGCCATTAAATTGTTGATTGTTATAAACAAATTATTATACAAAGGTAACAATTGAACGGGTTTTCTTAGATGAAAGTTATTTATTTTAGTGAATATTCCTGGAATTGATCTAATATGGATATTTTATCAAGATTTTTTGCTGTCAAATTAATTAAAGGTTCATTTATTCAAATTACTAAACAATTGTCTCAATTGAATCTGTTTCCCTAGAAAGAATTTATTTTTTCTAGTCAATTTTTCTGAAGTGAGCTACTACAGATATTCCATGCGGACATTTAACTTGCAATTAAATTGACGATTGTCAAGATGGAATTATCAAACGAGTGTCCCAATTAAACAGTTTTTCCCATGAAAATTTTTTTCTGTCGTCAGTATACTACCTGATTTGGCGGCGAGTTCGACACCTAGTAACCACTCATCAGCCACTTCGTAAACAGATTGGTTGATTTCTTTTTGTTCAGCTGAGTGCGCTGTCACAAGCTCCAGTAAATTGTCCTCAGGCGCGCTGCTCAGGCTCTCACAAATTTGTTATTTTTATTTGCCAAAAATGAGTATGCTGTCACAGGCTTCAGCAGATTGCATTCGGGTACGCTGCGACAGGCTCTGTAAAATTTTTTGATTCTCTTTCTGGGAACACATAGATCCAATTTCTTCTTTCCTTAAAAGGAGGTGTATGCAGCTCAAACTATTTTCTGTCCCTATTCCTGCTTTTTCGATCTAGATACTTCAAAATACAAGAAATTATTAAACCTTTAATTTAAAGTTGAAGAAAAGAGAGAAATAATAAAATTCTACCGAAATATGAATTAAAGTAGATTTCTGTTTGTTTTTCGACGGATTTCAGATATATTCCAACTGTATTAGCACACTTATTCGAATATAAATCATATGAAATAAATTCGCTTTACTATATAATTATTTAACAGAACGAAGGCAATTTAATTTCTCTTCTCAACGAAATGCTAGTTATTAGGATTTTGAAAAACTTAAAAAATCCACCATTGTTTCATGAATACTCCATTTAAATAAACAATTGTTGTTTTTTCAAATGCGAACATACCATTTGTTTAAATATTATTGAACATGATGAAAAATTGAAAAATCGAAGCAAGCCGTTAGCCCATTCCTCCTTCATGGATAGGCTAACTCGATACTTCTTGTTGAAGAGGTAGCGCGTGGGCATCTTGTCCCTAGGCTTGTTTAGGGTCGGCCTCCTCGCGATTCCGATTGGGGTTCGCACTATTGTCGAGACCCTTTCATTGTTTACCATATTTAATCTCCAGAGAGAGAAAAGTTAAAATAATGAAATACAGAAATTTGGTTGACGTTTAGAACAAACTTTTTAATATTATAATATTAGGATTGTTATATATTGTGTTAATAAGGCCTTCAACATATTGGGTTGGATCCATCTTAATTCTGAGAGATAAAACATACTGTAATCTATTCCGAGTACCTAATTTCAAAGAAATTTTATCAAGAATGGGAGAAGACGAGTCTCATCTTTTTAATTCTTTGAACATATTTTCAGGGTGTCTACCTGGCCAGAAAATCGGGAAAGGACCAAGAATTTTCTTCACCGGAAAAAAACGTGGGAATTGCCTGAAATGTGATTTAGTGACTGGGGTTTCTTTCGGGAATTTACATATATACAAATCTAATGTAGTCTCATATGTTTTATCACCCTAATTCTGAGTTGTCAGAAGGAGTTTGCTAAATTTCTTGATTTTTGAAGGAATTGGTTTTATTACATTTCTGTTTGAAACACACTGTGATAAAATGTAAATATCTATCCAGGACAAGGTTCACGCCCATAATCTCTGAGATAACGACCATGAGATATACTATATAATCTGATAAAGAACTGGGATATTAGTTTTAAATTTTGCAATCCAAGTCTCCATTAATACATTAATTAACCGTTCCTCTAATTAGAAATGATGAAGATTACTTCTCCTCTTGTCCTATGCCTGGCGATTGTCTTTAATTCTATTGGTGAATAGCATCATGTAATATATCCATAATTTTATGTCATTCCTAACCTATAGCTAAATCTAACTTTGTGCAATATGACCTACATTCTACTCTAATTGCTATTTTCTTTTAAACTTCGATTGAGTTTCCGAGGAATTTCTGATTTTATTTTCGAAAATCCTTAATGTGTATGCTGAAGAATAATGGAATTGAAAAAGTGTCCCAATTTATGAGAAATTCATACAATATGTGAACGTGCTCATATGATAACCTCCTACGGGGTCATCCACAAATTGCGTAAGACAATTCATCGAGAATGAGTTTCATTATATCGAACTGTTCTAATGGGGAAAGAATTCAAACTCGTATTCAAGAAAAAGTTTTACCAAAGAAAGTAACCAGATTCAAAGATATTATAACTTAGCAGCAAGGGAATCTTTCTCTTCCTCTTTTCCCTTGTTGTGAAAGCATCTCTTATGAGTCAACCGCACTAATTTTTGAACTCTGCTTGAGTTTATGTTTTTGAGACTTGTTTCTAAATTGAATGATCTGTTTCTTGTCGCAGAGTTGATTTCGCAATTTGACTGTTTACCAAATGGCGACCCTATTCCTGGTGCCCCTCGTGTTGGAAGTTCTAATCCTCCTAAAAGGTTTTCTCCTGCCAGACCTCAACCAAGATATCCTACAGTTAGGTCTTCTACTCCTGCCGAGTCTTCTCCTCGTGCCAGATCCAGGTCTCCTCCTGCCATTTGGTCAATATTCCGTCTAGGTGGTCTTACAATTGAACAACTTAGATCTGTTCGGCTTATCCCGCACACGAATCCGAGTCGACGATTCGAAATTCGAAGATACACTTTTCCTCGTCTTGCACCAATTCAAATGAGAGGAAAAAATAATATTCTCGGGCCTATGCCAACCAGAGAGCAAGCTGTTTTATCAAGGTCCTCTGCTGACGTCTTTGCAATACTCGACGGGAACAATACATTTCTTCGTGAAATGTATACAAAAGTAAATATTCTTCAAAAACGGGCAAAAATAAACATGAATAGCGGCGAGGTTGCAGTGATGACACTAGAAGAAATCAAGGAATCTCCCTTAACTCAGAAGCGCGTAATTTCTAGGTATTTCCAAGCAATAGTACTGGACAACTCTCGCCCACAACATTAATGCCATATTTTTTTCCCTAATGTAACACAAAAATGTTAGGGTGTCCACAGAATTTCATTTTCAAAATTCCCGGACTTTTCCTTAATTTTGCCATGGCCAATTTTAAAATCGGAATAAAACCATTTCAGTTAAAAAATTTGCTGTCTATTTCAACCACGAAAGAGGAGTTTGCAACAAAATATTTGAATCCTCCAACAAATCAGATTAAATTTTCAACAAAAAGTTTTTATTCTTTACCAGAATAGATTGACCTACAAAATGATCTAAATTTTCGAACAAAGAGATGAATTTTCAACTGAAATGATCGATTTTCAACCAATGAAGCTGTTTCAGTAAAGAAAGAAACATAATTTCATTCAAATTCAGGAACCTTTAAGACTGTTGCTTTCTTACTCAAAATGGATGAAATTTTTAAACAAAAAGGTTTGTTTTCATGAAAAAAGACAACCTCTAGCAAAACCGAAAAAAATTGGTAACAAATTAATTAAACTTTAAGCCCAAGATATGAGTTAATAAGTCAATTCATGAATCAGCAACTGGATTCTTGTTATATTTTCAAATAAAGATAATTAATTTTTAACCAATATACAATGAGTGTCAACCGAAGAAATGAATTTAATTCCTTTTCTCGATGGAATGATGGTTTTTGATCCACTAATCTGAAACGAAAACGGCTGTTCTTCGCTATGAAAACAATTTTCTCGCGCTCAAAAAGAAAAAGCATAACATTAAATCTTAATTTCTTAATAAGATTGTAAATATCAATTCTTACAACACTTGTAAGGACGTTGACGTTCACATGTAAGCGGCCATAAAAGAAATGGTGTATAATGTTCCCCTTCATGACCCAGTTGGTAAGAGCGCCTTACTAGTTATCTGTAGATCTGGGTTCGAATCTCAGCGAAGATATAACGGAATTTCTTCAGAGCTATGAGTAACCAATTTGGTCTTAGGCTATAAGATCAAAAACCGTCATTCCATCAACAAAAAAATCACCGTATTCAAAAAAGATAACATACATGTAGATAGTATCCATGTACCCTCCTACGGTGTCATTCACAAATTACGTAAGACGATTTGCCGAGAAGGGGTTTCATAAAATCTAACTATTCTAATGAGCGGAGGAATCCAAACCCGTACATAAGAAAAAGATTCACCAAAGAATGTAGCAAGATCCAAAGATATTATAACTTAGCGGCGAGGAAATCTTTCTCTTTCTCTTTTTCTTTTGTTGCGAAAGCATCTCTCATGAGTTGAGCGCACCGATTTTTGAACTCGCCTTCAGTTTATATTTTTGAGGCTTGTTTCTAAATTTAATTATCTGTTTCTTTTCGCAGAGTTGATCTTGCAATTCGACTGTTTACCTAATGGCGACACTATTCCTGGTGTCCCTTGTGGTGGAAGTTCTTATTCTTCTAAAAGGATTTCTCCTGCCAGACCTCATCCAACATGTCCTCCTGTTATGTCTTCTTCTCCTGCCGAGTGTTCTCCTCGTGCCAGGTCCAGGTCACCTCCTGACATTCGTTCATTATTCCGCCTATTTCAATATATTCAATTGAAGAACTTAGATTCGTTCGGCTTATTCCACACAAAAATCCGAGAAGAGAATTCCAAATTCGAGGATATACTTTCCCTCGTGTTGCACCAATTAAATGAGAGGAAAAAATAATATTCTCGGGCCCATGACAACCGGAGAGCAAGCGGTTTTATCAACGTCCTCTGGTGACGTCTTTGCAATACTGGACGGAAACAATACATTTCTTCGTGGAATGTTTCTACTGGCGAATATTCTTCGAAAACTGGCAAAAATAAACATGAATAGCGGCGAGGTTGCAATGATGAGCGCAGAGGAAATACAGGAATCTCCCTTAACCCAGCAGCGTGTAATCTCTAGGAATTTTCAAGAAATAACACGGGACGAATTTCGCCAACAACACTAATGCCATCTTTCTTTTCCTAATGTAAAACTAAAACCTTAGGGTGGCCAGAGAACTTTATTTTCGAAATTCCCTGACTTTTTCTTAATTTTTCCACGGCCAATTTTTCCCTTCACCTAACCGTTAGTAATAAAAGACCAGCATTCTTACATTGTAACATTTTTAACACTAAATTGTTTTAAAAGCGGAATAAAACCATTTCAGTTTAAAATTTTTCTTTCTATTCCGACCACAAAAAAAGGGAATTTACAACAAAACAGTTGAATGCTCAAACAAAACAGATTCAATTTTTAACAAAGAGTTTTCATTCTTTCCCAAATAACATTGACCTACAAAATGATCAAAATTTTCAACCAAAGAGATGACTTTTCAACTGAAATGATGAATTTTGAACCAACGAAACTTTTTCAGTCCAGAAAGAATCATAATTTCATTCAAATTCATAAATTTTCAAGACTGTATATTGCACCAAATTAAATGAGTTTCAACCAAGGAAATTAACTTAATTGTTTTTACTGATGGAATGATGGTTTTTGATCTTCAAATCTGAAACCAAAACGGTTGTTCTTAGCTATGAAAAACATTATCCCTCCCTCCAAAGAAAAAAGCATCACATCAAATCTCAATTTCTCAATAAGATTGGAAATATGAATTCTTGCAATGCTTGCAAGAATGTCGTCGTTCACATGTAAGTCGCTATGAGAGAAATGGTGAATCTTTTTCCCCTTCGTGACTTAGTTGGTAAGTGCACCAGACTGTTTATCTGTGGATCTAGCTTCGAATCTCAGGAGGAAGGAATTAAAAAAAAAGAAATAAAAATATGAGACAGATAAATTAATAACCAGAATATTATATCAGGGTAACGTCATGTGGAATTACATGGCAGAGTATACACCAGATTACAACAGTGATTAAATCCTCAGGATGGCCGAAATCTTGATTTTGAAAACTTCCTAACTTTTCTCTCATCAATTTTGTATTTTTCCTGACCGTCAATATTTAAATACGATAAGTACAATAAGAAATTTCGCTCAAAACCGGGTAAAAATCAACATCAAGAGCGGCGATGTTCAAGATATTACCACAGACGAAGTCAAGGAATCCTTCCTAATCCTAAAAGTACATCGAAGTAGCCATAAAACTACATTTTGAAAATCCCCTACCTTTTCCATGATTTTTCTCTGAAGGATTTACAATTTTTCCTGATCATTAATATTCAAAGACAAGCATATTAATCGCGTATCATTCATATCCCAGAATCCTCTATGAACAGAATAGAAAATTTTTAATTAATATTTGAAAGTTTTTAATTTATTTATTTATTTCCGCTTGAAAAATTTTCAAGCAAATCGCCTAATTTTAAATATAGAGAAGAAATGCATTTTAATACAAATAGTTCAATTTTTAACCAAAAAATTGAATTTTTCGCTAAGTAATTGAATTTTTGTAAAAAACGTTGAATTTTCTACATACAGAAATGAATTCTTAACCCAAAATGTAATATTTGATATTTTATCAGGACACTTTTCTGGTCAGTAACTTGTTGATTTTTATAAACAAATTATTATACAAAGGTGACAATTGAACGTGTTTTCTTAGATGAAAGTTATTTATTTTAGTGAATATTCCTGGAAGTGATCTAATATGGATATTTTAGCAAGAATTTTTGCTGTTGTATTAATTGAAGGTTCATTTAATGAAATTATTAAACAATTGGCTCAATTGAACCGGTTATCCTAGGAAAAATATATTTTCACTAGTAAATTTTTCTGAAGTAAGCTAATACGGATATTCCACGCAGACATTTTACTTGCAATTAAATTGACGATTTTTAAGAAGAAATTATTAAACAAGTGTCCCAATTAAATGGGTTTTCCTAGGGAAACTTTTATTTTAACGTCCGTATACTACCTGATTTGTCGGCGAGTTCGACACTTAGTAACCACTCATCAGCCCTTCGTGAGACAGATTGGTGATTTCTTTTTTTTCTGCTGGGTACGCTGTCACAAGCTCCAGTAAATTGTCTTTGGGCGCGCTGCTCAGGCTCTAAAAAACCTTTTATTTTTATTTGCGAGAAATTGGGTACGCTGTCACAGGCTCTAGCAGATTGCATCCAGGTACGCTGCTCAGGCTCTGGAATTCTGTTCGATTTATTTTTGCATCTGGGTGCGCTGCAACAAGCTCTGGAAAATTTCTTGATTTCTTTCTGGGAACGCACTCAAGTACTAGACATTGTATTTTAAATTTGTATCTTTTTTACTCTGTATGCGCTGATCAGGCTCGGAAACTTGTAGATTCTTCGAGCTGAGATCTAGTTCGCTGCATAGGCATACATCCGGTTGCTTTTTTCCTTAAAAGGAGGTGTATGCAGCTCAAACTGTCTTCTGTCCCTATTCCTGCTTTTTGTTCTCGATAGTTAAAAATGCAAGACATTATTAAATATTTTATTTAAAGCTGAAGAAAAGAGAGAAATAATAAAATTCTACCGAAGTATGAATTAATGTAGGTTTCTGTTTGTTTTTCGACGGATCTCAGATATATTCTCACTGTATTAGTACATTTATTTGAATATAAGTCATATGAAGTAAATTCGCTTTACTATATGGGTCATTCTCCACGCAGAGGGAATTTTCGAAAATGTAAATTACAAAAATATGTTTCTTCAAAGTGATTTCTTTTGGTGCACGTTAGGTCCATTGAAATTAAAAGAGAAACTTATTAAAGTATTTAGGCTACAAATTTATTTGAAAGGCTTGTGGAGCCTTTTGAAGTCGCACCCATTTTCCATCTTTCTTGTAACTGGAAATATTCCTAAATAAAGTAAAAGAATGCAATTAAATTTTCAAAAATTGGGAACAGTTTAATAGAAAATATGTACTAGATTTAAAGAAAGGAAGACACATTTTTTTTATTTTATTGAATAAAGAAGATTTTTGCTAATTTTTTAAAATTAAAATAAATGAATTTTTGATTATAGTTTAAAGACTAAAAATTAGGTAGAAATAAAATGACTTTCCTTTGGTAATATATTACTATGATTATTCGAAATTATCAACAACTTAATAACAAATAATTATTAATTTTTGAAAAACAAATTTTTTTTAAAGCCGTAAGAACATATTTCGATGAAAAATATATAATTTTTGTATCGTTTGTATAATTTAATTAAACAATGTTTTTAAAATAAGAAATATCATTTGAACACACTTATTGTGAAAAATCATTTTTGTTCACATTATAAACAACATTATGGTTCTTCACATGCAATTAAATTTTTTTTTATTTCTAACTACAAAAATTGTTCAATTTATAATCAGCCAGCCCTGACAAACCAGAAGTAAGGTCACGTCGATGGACGTTACGTCGATGGAAAACAACACAGAAAGTGATACCAAAGTTTTAAAGTAAAATTACTTGAAAAATCCTATGGGATATCATTTTATGTCGCCCTGATCCAAATCTCTACCTTTTATTTAGCAACATTTGTTAAGAAATATAAAAGTTATTGCAAGTTACGTCGATGGATACTAATAAAAATACGCTAGGTTTTCCTGGACTTTTTTTTATTTGTGAAAAAAAGTTCTGATGGTTTGCACTTAAAACTTAGGGGATGACTAGTGAGATATTTTTTCTTCAATCCGACGTCCAGGCAGGACCCAAAAAGGTATTCCTAGTTGTCAAACGACGGCTGCTTATGTATCGACGTGACTTCAACAATATTTTCGAAGACACTCACATTTGTGTACCTATACAATGTATATTGCATTAAAATTAATACATTAGTGATATAAATTGTACTTCTTGAGTCTGACTTTAAGATTCTTAAGCACAAATTTTAAGTAGTTCATTTTTTATTTCTTACGTGACTCCAAAATTTGCTCCAGGCATGTGTGGCCATTTGTTGAAGCGATTTTTTTGGTACATAATATTTTTTCACTCTGGCTTACAAAAATATGACCTAATTTTTATCAATGGAACTTGTCATGATGTATCAAAGTAAAGATCTTGACCAAGTTTTGGAATAATACAACCTGTAGTTTTAACAATATAATCCATTGACATCAAAGTGCCCTGTCTGTGCAGAATTATCCATATAATTACTTTAACGAACCGAAGGCAATTTAATTTCTCTGCTCAACGAAATGTTGGTTATTAAGTTTCTGAAAAACCTAAAAAATTCAGCATTGTTTCACGAATACTGCACTTCAATCAAAAATGATTGTTTTCTGAAATGCGAACATATCACATGTTTAAATATTATTGAACATGATAAAAAATTGAAAAATCCAAGCAACCCAAATTCATCAGAATGTAATCCTCAGAGTTTCTAAAGAAAACTTCAAAATCCATTAAAAAAATGAAGCCTGTAGAGGACTTTGAGTAGGAAATTCTGTATTCTGACTACTGTGCGTTGCTTCTGGCCAAGAATTCATTCAGTAATCGGATCTGAATGAAAAAAATTGATGATTATAATTTTCAACTGAAAAAGAGAAATAGGGTTCCTTTTCCCTATTTTTCGTACAAAAAATATAAATTTTCCATTAAATTCTCAGTTGAGACAGTTACTTTTCAACAACAGTTGAAGATGAATTTTGAACTAAAATGCTGAATCCTCAATCAGACGCGAACACAGTTTTATTGTATATGTACGCAAACATTTCGAAATTTCTTTACTTTTTTTTACTATGCCTCAGAAACACGAATACACTTATCCTAATATTAACCCATTGTTACACCTGAAAGCAAAAATTCGCTTACATATATTGAATTAAATAATAATGATAATTTACCTTTGTTAGAGTTAGACGAGAAGTTTATCAGGCTCGAAATCTCAAGTACACTCTTCGATTTTGTAAATCCCATTAGATTCCTTTATATCCCTGAAATTTTTAAGACACTATGAAATTTTTTCAAATACACTGAAATTAAGGGAATTTCAGCGAAACCATTGTATTTTGTGAAATGATAATAATTCTAATGAAATCCTTTCAAATTCCTTAACATCTGTGGGAAAATTTTGAATCTCGGTCAATCCTTTGAACACTTTAAAATCCCGTCAAATCGTAAGCAATTCATCATAAGAACTTAGTGTTGCATGCAGTATATGAATCCAAATCGATTTTTTAAATTCCTATGAAATTGAAGTGATTTTTCTCTAGAATGTACTAATATGCAAATCTAAAGTGATTTAATATATTTTATCACTCTAATTCTGCGTTGTAACAGAGACTTCCATATAACTTCATATTCTTTGAGAAATTCGTTTGATCACATTTTTGCTTGATACGCACTGTAATACAATTTAAATATCAGAGCAGAAAAGCCTTGATACCAGTAACCTCTGAGATAACGAATATGAGGAACACCATATAGTGTGAGAAAGAACTAAGATATTAATTTGTGAAATTGTCAGCCCGAGTCTCATTTAATAAATTAATCAGCCGTTCCTCCAATTATAAAAGATGAAGATTGCCTTTTCTCTGGTCCTGTCCTTGGCGGTTATCCTTAATTCTATTGGTGAATATAATAATATAATATATCTATAATTTCATGTAAATTTGTTAAGCTTTACGCAAATCAAACGTTGTGCGATTTAATCTACATTCTACTCTAATTGCTATTTTCTTTTAAGCTTTCATTGCGTTTCTTTGAAATATCTGAATTTGTTCTGGGGAAATCCATGATGTGTGTGCTATAAAAAAATGGAATTCGAAAAGTGTCCCTATCGATAAGGATTTCGTACCATATGTGCGCGTGCTCATATGGCATACACCTACGGGGTCATCCACAAATTGCGTAAGATGATTTGTGGAAGCGGGGTTTCATAAAATCTAACTGTTCTAATGAGGAGGGGAATCCAAAATCTTACTTGAGAAAAAGTTAAAAAAAAAGTAACAAGATCCAAAGATATTAAGACTTAGAGAAAGGTTCAATAGAAATTCGATTGGTTAGAAAAAAAGGTAATTTCATCTTGAAGAAAATACGTCATTTATTGCGTTATCAGTTTCATAACCATTCAAACAAATTAGAGAATACATGGTTCTCCTCATAAAAGAGTTGAGAAAGTTTTATTTAATCTATTCTTATTTGTTTAAAGACAGGTCTGTGTTTTTACTCAAAACGTAATTACTAAATTTGTAGTTAACAAAACTAATTTTTATTCCAAAATACAAATTTTCAACTAAAGATATAAAGTTTCTACTAAAGTTATGGATCTTCAACAATAATGTTAAATTTTGACAAAATAGTTCAACTTTCAACCAATTAGTTGAATTTATGATATATCGATATGAATTTTTAGCCAGGCTGAATAATTTTCAAATCAAAAAGAAATAGTTCCAATTTCAGATAAAAATAATAATCTTCAATGAATGCAGAACCAAATCTTCCCATTTTTACCCAAAGAGATGAACATTCAACCAAAGGTAGAAGAGCTAAATTTTCAGTTTAAAACATAATTTGCAACAACAAAAAAACAATGAAATTAATCAATTATGTGCATTTATAACTAAGTAGGAGAACCTGAAAATTGAAAAAGACAAATTTTCAAATAAATAGTTGAATTTTGGCTAACCTGATAAATCTTAGAAGAAAATTAATTTTCAACAAAAAGGGATAAATTTTTGACTGAATAGTTGCATTTCCAAATAATAAATATAAATTTTCAATCAAAAAAGATTAATTCTCAACTATGCAGACTCATCTCCAACCAAAGAGATTAGTTTTTATAACACATGCATGATTTCACCCCTTTTCGACGCCCATGAAGCGGGGCTAAAGCTTTACTTTTCGTTGAAATTTATAGAAATTTTAAAATTAAATTTTGGTGAGTTAATCTTAAGTTAACATAAATTTCGTGCCAGATGATTGTAAATTACGCAAAATTTTCACAAATTTACAGAAATTGATGGAAATTTAAAAAACGAATTTTGGCTAATTTATGATAAGTTAGCATAAATTTCGGGACATAATGGAAATTCTCAAAAAGAAATTTTGAGTAATTTATCTTAAGTTACCATATTTACACTGAAATAACCTTAATTGACAGAGAAATTTCATAAATTTCTGGAAATGAATGAAAATATTCAAAAGTGAATTTGAGTAATTCATGGTAAGTTACCATGTTGACCTGTAAAATCGTCATTAATAATTGAAAATTTCCATAAATTCTCACAAATTCATAGACATTTTTAAATTCAATTCCGGGGAAGTTATGCTAAGTTAACATAAATGATTTCTAAAATTACCGTAAATCACGAAAAATTTCCGGCAATTTTTTCATTGCATTTTCGATAATTTGGAATAAGTTAACATAAATTTCATGCTTCTTCATTCAAAATCTAACATGGACTAAAATCATGGCTGTATTTCGAGAAAGTCTAAAATCATCCATTCGTTACACAAAATATCGTATGCGCCAAGGGGAAGAGGAACCTTTTTTCCCCCTAGGTGCATAGTATACTATTTATACCAGAGAGAAATCAAATTTTCAACAAAATATTTCAATTATCATCCAAAGGAATAAATATTTTACTAAAATGTTGAATATTCAACCAAAAGAATTGATTTTGGTGAAAGTAGTTCAACCTTCATCAGATTGATTGAATTTCCAAAAGGGAAAGAAAAGGGAACCTTCTGTCCCTCTTTTTCCTTTGTTGTAGATCTGTCTCTCATGAGCCGCTTACAATGATTTTTGAGTCTTTTTTAGTTTATGTTGTTTGATCTTTTTTCTTAATTCAATGCTCTGTTTTTTGCCGTAGACTTAATATCACAGTTCGAGTGTTTACCCAATGGCGAACCTATTCCAGGTGTCCCTCGTGGTGGAAGTTCTGATTCTCCTAAAAGGTTTTCTCCTGACAAACCTCATTCAACATGTCCTCCGGTTAGGTCTTCTCCTCCTGCCGAATTCTCTCTTCGTGCCAGGTCCAGGTCACCTCCTGAGATTCGTTCATTTTTCCGCCTAGGTGGTCTTACAATTAAACAACTGAGATCAGTTCGGCTTATCCCGCTCTCGAATCCGAGCCGGAAATTTGAAATTCGAGGATATACTTTCCCTCGTGATGCACCAATTAAAATAAGAGGGCAACATTATATCCTCGTTCCTATGCCACCCGGAGAACAAGCCGTATTATCAACCTCCTTTGGTGACGTCTTTGCAATGCTGGACGGAAACAATACATTCCTTCGCGGAATGCTCACGAAGATAAATAACCGTCAAAAACGGGTAAAAATAAATATGAACAGCGGCGAGGTTAAAATTATGACCACAGAGGAAATTCAGGAATCTCCTTTAACCACCCATCATGTAATTTCTAAGAATTTCCGAGCAATAACACTAGACGACTTTCGTCGGCATCATTAATGCGTTTTTTTTTTGTTAATGTAAGAGTTCAATTTCAGGGTGTCTTATATTTCATCATTTCTAACGTCGAATTTCTTCACACTCGTACCAAAACTGTTAGGGTTTAAAATTTATTTTTCGATTTCAAACAAGAAGATTTCTTTTCTGCGAAAAAGGGCGAACCTCCAACCAAAAGAAAAAAATCTGTAACAAATAAGTCATACTTTCAACACAAGATGTAAATTATTTAAAAAATTGGTGAATCTCCAACTGGACTACAGTTGCATTTCTAAATAAAAAAGAGAAACTCCGAACTGCCACAAAATGAATTTCAACCAAGGAAATAAATTTAATTGTTTCCTTCGATAAAATGATGGTTGTTTTTATCTTAGTTGGTAAGAGCACCAGACTCGTAATCTGTCGATCTGGGTTCAAATCCCAGCAGAGCTAGAGATGAATTTCTTCAGATATGTGAATATCCAACTTGTCTTTCGACGAGAAGATCAAAACCCGTCATTCCATCGAAAGTAAAATTTAATTGCTACCCTAATCAAAAAATATAACATAAAAACTCCCAAGGAAATTTATTTTGAAATGAAGTGAAGAATCTTCAACCTGAAAAGAGGAATTTTCAACAAATTTCCACCAAGAAAGATGACGGGTAAATTTCCTACACCGAATTATGAATTTCCAACCGAACAGGATGACTTTTTAACATATTCGTTGTATTTTTAACCAAAATATCATGATCAGCTGGAAGCAATTCAAAACAAGAAATCAATATATAAAACATTCCTACCAACATCCTTGGAAAAAGAATAGAAAAAAATATGTAGGGTATATGATGCTCAAAACAAGCGAATTCAAAAATAATTTAGCTAATTAAATACGAGGCATGTGAACCTTGCAGAATTAATATAATCAACGAAGTTATATTTGTATTCTAATTAGTTTCATTTTTATTGAATCATGGAAAGTGAGTATACAGTGCGCAGGATAAGTTTTAGCCCTGGTCTAGTAGGACTTAAAAAATAAAAAAATGTTATATAATAATATACCAAAAGATTATTATTTAAAGACAAGAATTTAATTCTTGAAATATTTTTAAAGTAATATCTTTCCTAATCCAAATAAATACTTTTAATTTATATTCAAAGATAATATCAAACTTATTATCCTTAGCAGTTACTGAAAGTGTCTTTGATGTAAATTCCCTGACTTTCGCAAGATTTTTTTTAAAACCACTGGCTTTTTTGTGACTTCTCCCGAACAATAGAATTCCAGAACTTTTTCCTGATTTCCAAGCACTATCTGAGTTATTTATGTGTGCAATGATATTTGAACAAATAATGTGACTACGTTAGGGTTTCCAACAATCTGACTTTTCATCATAAAAAAGTCCCAAAATAAGCTCAATATTGATTACTATTATTGCATTTGCACTCATAGAACATAAATAATTTTGTTAATATTTAACATAGTTATTATAAAAATATTCTTCACTGTGGTGCTTGGTAATTAAAAACACAAATTTTCCATCTGCGATTTTTTAGATCGACTGGTAGGTCGATGTTTTTAGTGACAAATTATCAACATCTGTCAACAACTTCTTTTATTAAAAACAATTTTATTAAAATATATTCAACTTTGGTCTTTATTTCCAGGCCATTCTTCTTTTTCTCATTAAATCAAATCCAAACTGCTTTAAAAATAGTTATCTGCTTCACAATATTGTTTAAAGGTAATAAGTTTTATTGCTTTTAACAAACATCTAGAACAGATGTTCCACTCGTACGGTTTTTCGCATGAAAATGTTATTTTCTACAGTGAAGTAAGGTTGTATTGATTTAATATTAAGATTTTTTGCTGGCAATTGAATCCACGATTTTTATAACCAGATTATTGTACAAACATTGCAATTAATCGGTTTTTCCTACAAGAAGCTATTTTATCCATTATTTCTTCTTCGAAGTAAGCTAATATAGGCATTCCATCAAAATATTTTGCTGGTAAAAATATCGCCGATTATTATGACCAAATTATCGATCAGATATGCAATTATAACAGTTTTCAATAATACGAGGTAATTTTTTCTTTCTTAATATTTTAAATAAGAAGATAATGAGGCTTTTGCAAATAAATGAATATACAAAAAATAGTTCTCATATTTCATAACAAGTAGTATAAACTAAGTCTAAAATTGAACTGATTCTTGTGAAAAAAAGTGAATTATTTCCATAAAAATATGAGAAACTAAGCTACTTTTCATTCGTTTTCGTTTAAATGTTTGTTGGCCTGAATAGCACTGATCACTGGGGATGCACATGCGTGTGCACCTAGTGAGAGAGTTGCGAGGATTCGCGTGTGGACCGTCGTCGAGGTCAGTCGTCTGCGAAAGCAGGATTAATTTTATTAGAGGCAGTTGCTTTGGAAATGTTTATAAAACGAACTTGCAAGACAGTTGAGCCACAAGGTCGTCGTTCGCAATTGATCAGTCTTCGAATGAATCGGCTTGGTCTAAATTATCGTGATCGGAAGCCAATTGCAAGCAGGATATCTTGAATAAAGAAATCATCGAATATAAACAAAACAAGTACTGTGTTAAAGACTACTTGAACTTATAACAACTTTTGCAGTAAAGAATCTGCTAAGTGGACTAAAAAGATGGTAGAATTCTTTGCCCGAGCGGAACTCGTATTAGCCCGTGCAACAACACACATGAAGGAGTACTTCCGCCGACACCTCATGGACCAGCACAACAAGTAATACAACCAGGAATGGATGATCTTTATCAGTTGATCGCAGCTATAAATGGTTTGATGACACAAAATGTCGCATTGGTTGATGAAGCTGTAAGTCGGCAGGCACCGGCAATCTTTCATCATAACGTGATGCCCGACCTGTCACATGACATTTCAAATTGTAACGGACTGGCAAGTGCAGCGGATGCAAGAGCGTGGCTCAAGCAAGTTGAATCCACCGCAGCAGTTCACAAATGGACCGACGCCATCGCCTTTGAAACAGACAGAAGTCACCTTACCAAGGTAGCCAAAAATTTTTTCCTTGCTAATTTGACGAAATAAAAAATTTCGCGACATTCAGCGAAGCCTTCACTAGCACCTTCATGCGGAAAAAGACGCTGACAGAAAGATACCAGGCGATGTAGCAGCTATGCCAAGGCCCCAACGAGAACTGCAGGAAATACTTTTTTGATAAAGTGCGTCTCTGTAAAGCGGTAGGGTTTGATTTGGATGAAAAAAAACACAGATTGCGATCGGCTCGTGGTCCACAGAAACAAGCACAGCAATCATGACCAAATCATATTTCGACAAGGACGACCTTCTTCAAAATATAACACAAGTCGAGGCTTTGGAGGCCGCTTGAAAACACCGAAGGCAACGTGGAATGTTTTGCCTTTACAGATCCCGGAAGTTCGGACTGCTCAATTCAGAAATCAGTAAAGCTAGAATTTGGGATCCTTTTATTAAATTGCAGAACGAAATCGATTGTTTCAGTGAAGGTAGAGGGATTTCTGACCGACTTGTCCGGGAAGCTTTAAACATAGACGACTGCGAAGCTAAATTTTGAGTAGACGAGAACAAGACTCAATACTACGGCGTTACTGTAGACAGAAACTTCGCAGACTTGCCTCGATTTGCTTATTCTTGATACGACGACCAATTTACGTTTGTTCAGTGAGACAATTTTTCATTTCAGATATTTCCCGTAATAGACTCGTGACTTCACAGGTTAGACAATCGAGAAGTTTTGGAAACTGAACTGATTCCGCAAGCTACGATTTGTTTCATTAAAGTCAGGATCAATAATAAAAATAAGTACGCTCCCTTTTATAATCAAAGTGACAAAAAGATAATTCTCAAAACGGGGACTACACTTAATACGAGTATTTCCGTTTAAGGTAACATCGCTGAATTGCAACTCTGTGAAGAACCGATCACGGAGATAGACTTAGCGGCAAATTTGACCTTGAATACTAAGAAAAAGATTGAATTGTTCAATTTATCAAATCATTTTCGAATGTGCATTGCACCATATCCATTTGAATTAGGGTGTA
>JAWWEA010401556.1:0-11690 GCA_035222095.1 Andricus quercuspetiolicola | reverse complement strand
CATGCTTTTGTTCATGTGCATAACCTTTCGTGACCCGATGTCAAGCGATCTGAGCTCGTCCTTCGTCCATGGAACCATTCCAAATGAATAGAGTACTACCGGGACGGCCAGCATGTTCGTTGCAGATACTTTATTCCTCGCCGACAGCTCGCAAGACAAAATCTGCTAGATAAGACGTTTGTATCTGCTTCGAAGAGTATCCTTTATAGATGTCACGTCCTGAATGCGACTCTGTGGCACGCTCAGGTATACATAGGTCTCTCTAGCGTCAGGGTGTCGTATAGCGCTTCTGTCGACGAGCTCAGTATCTTCGGGGACGCCATTAAGTTTTCCGTGCTTCAAATGAACCTTAGCGCATTTTTATGACCCAGATTCTATTCCAATCTTCTTACTGTATTCTTTAACAATCCCTAGAGCTAGTTGTAGTAGCTTTTGATTTTTAGCATAGATCTTTAGATCATCCATGTAAAATACACGAGTGATCTTATGCTTTCGATTTCCAGGTTTGCCGCAAAAGAACCCTTCGGAATGGCGAAGTGCGAGAGGTAGAGGCAATAATGTGAGACAAAAGAGGAGTGGGCTCATGGGTTCACCCTGAAAGACACCCCTCTGGAAGGTGACGTAGTTCGTTGTCACGCGATAATTTCCAAAAGAGATAGTAAATCTAGTTTTCCAAAGCAGCATCAATCTCTTTATGTACCTCACGATGTATACATGAATCTTTGAACTCTCCATGAGTGAGATGATCAGTCTATGAGAGTTTGAATGGATGGCTTTCTGGTAATCAATACAGGCTATTGACTGGACGCGCCCACGGGCTGCAGCGTCTTTACAAACGCACCTGTGAGTTAGCAGGTGCCCTCGACAGCCTGCTATACCTTCTTTCGAGCAACGTTGTTCGTACATCTCGCGCCACACAGGCTCAATACTTCGGACAATTCTGTTGTTCAGGAAAGTTGTACAGATCTCATAAAGTGTGTTCAAACAAGTTATTGGCCTGTAATTCTCTGTGTTGAACGAGTTGCCCTTTTTCGGTAGGAGTATATTGCGTCTCAACGCCAGACACTGTGGAATGGGCGTTTCCGACTTTAATTATGAGGTGAATATGCGGGACAAATGTTGGTGTATAAAAATAAACTTCTTCCACCAGAACCATGTCTCCCTCTTCTGTATTCTCCTCCTAGCGTCTGATAACACCCATATTTTGTCAACAATATGCTGCTTGATTGTCAGCAGCTTCGACTTGTTCACTGTGTGATTGTGGATCCTTAGTTCTTGAGCGAACTTTCGAACTCTTGCCGTGAACAATCTACCAGGTTTTATGTATTCAATTACACAATAAACGCGGCACGCATTCTGTTTTGCCCGTCCAATCTTTTTCCTTAGCTGATGTAAGCGTCATTTGGTCTTTTGATCCATCCTTGGCTTTAGCTTTCGACTTAAATCAGCCAAATCCCTTGCAGCACTATACACTGAACAATTAATGTCGCTTCTTCCTTTTTGTCTGCGGCTTCTACATACAGTGGCTGGAAAAGCGTTCCGCGTACATATCCATTTTTCCGGAAGCGGTCGGCTTGATTTCGCAAAGACTGATGCAAAACGTGTTGTAGTTCTGGGTGTTTCTTGCACCACAGAGTGTGCATACGCGCTATAAAGTCTCCGCAAGCGGGAAAAATGCTGGTATCGTAGCAGTCCAGCACGTCATCCTTGAGTTGATTCGTCCACTCAATGTGGTCGTTTCGCCGGTTCGTCGTCGTTTTGCCATCTAAATTATTTTCAGCATCCCGACCTCTAGGGTCATCGGCCCTACTTGCCGATCCACTGTCGGATGCTCTGCGCGTTCGACCTTTTCGAACCGCATCCACATCTTTTTGCTGGTTTGGCAGTGTCATTGTTGTTCCCACCAGCAGCTAGGAAAAGGGTTCGTCCATCCTTGTAGAGCTCCGCATACAAGGATAAGGCTGCATACTCGGACAGGTCGCCCAGTATATCATAGGCACCGTTTAAGACACGTCACCCATTAGGTTATTCAATGGGACATCGCGTCATGATGACGAAAAAAATAGCTATTTTTTCTTTTTGACGTTCCCAGCGCTCGTCGATACCAGAACGAATTTTCAAATCGCCTACATTTCATACAGTAACATTAGTCGATAGAAAGATTCGTGTTTTTCAATGTCAACCTTTTAAATTAGGAGCTACATCATAATTTCAGCGGAACTTATAATTTTTTTTATTAATTTCATAATTTTTCAAAACGAATTAAATAAACAGATGCATTATTGTAGCATCTGTCGATAACTTTTCTCATCGATGCCCATGGAAAATTTTCGGAGTCTAAAGAAAATACGGGCCCAGGTCGTCCTTCGTCTAGTTTTGCTAACAGCAGTGAAAGAACAGGCGCAGGAAAACTGAAAGTCCACGGTCTCAAAACACTTGCGAAGAACTTGTTTATGCAACCCAGATGAATCTTCAAACCACAAAACAATCAGATGCTGCAAATATTTTAAAAGATATTTTCACCGGTGCACCAACAACACCATCCAAATGCAGAAACGCTCTAAAAGGCGTTCAAGAAGAAACGTTGTCTGGAGACGAAGCATTGTCACTACTTATTGACGATAATCTTCCAAAAGAGCAGTACAAACGGATACGCGAATTGAGTTTATGAAAAATTGTTGTCTGTATTCGTCTTACGATAAGGTTCTTGAGTCAAAAAAAAGTTGTTATACGGACAAATCTGCAATGACTGTGACGGAAGCGGAAGCATCGGTTACTTTACAAGCACTTTTAGATCATACGACGTGTGACGGTACGTCTGGTCAGAGTAGATACAAACAAAAATTTACTGACGAAACGTGCTCTGACAGAAGTATTTTTTGTCTTCATTGGTTCCCTTTGAAATTTATGGTCTTGAGAAAAATGCAAAAAAAATTGTTTGGAAAAATCAGCGCCCATCCTCTCCAAGATTTCGTCGACCAATCTCAATTCGATTTATGAAAGAAACTACTGAATCCACAATTGCTCAAGTCGATAATATTAAAGAACAGGAAAGAAATTTTTTGCCTTTCGTAACAATAGTTAATGGCATCGAAATTTGCGTGAATTACAAGCTTCAATTTAAGATGTTAGGTGGAAAAGTGTGTAATTCCGTAACTAACACAGCATCAGCAATGCGCTGTTATCTTTGTGATGTTTCATCCTCAGAATTCAACAATGTTGATGAAATGCTCAAAAAACCTATTGATGAAGACAATTTGCAGTTTGGTCTTTCCTCCCTTCATGCATGGATTAGATTTTTTGAGTTTTTTTGCACGTATCATACAGATCAGAAATCAAAATGTGGCTAATGAGAAAAAAAAATGCTGAAGAAGTGAAAAAAAGAAAATAGAGGGTACAAGCAGAATTCTACAAACAATTAGGTTTGCTGGTTGACCAACCGAAGAAGAATTAACAGTGTTGACTCGGATTCATCGAAAAGTGACTGAAAATGTTATAGTATACATCTAGTAAATTGTTTATTCTCTCAATAATTTTCATGTATTCAATTATAAAAGTTTTAAACATATTGAATGACTTTTCTCGAAGTTTGTCCGACATATTGGATCAGCCATGTTGAATTTCAAATGTCTGAATGTAGTGTCATCATAAGCGGCCTCAGAAACGTGAGTACACAGAGTTTTAAAAAGATTGGATGACTTTTCCTAAAATTTGTCCGACATATTGAATCCGCCATTTTGGATTTCGAAAATATGAATTGATTATCCTAATCAGCGACCTAGAAAACGTTATCATGACAGAAATTATATAATTATGATGACTCCTTCGTATTTTTACCAGCTTTTTGGATTTTCCGAACACTGTGCGGCGTTGAAAAAGGAATCTGCGACTAACATGGTTGCCATCTCGATTCTACTCTACTCGTTTGGGGTGGTTCATTGGACAAATCCATAACCGAATTGTTCTTAGCACAACTGACATCGTTGCAAATGACAGAGACCCGCTCCTAAAAAGGGTCAGAAATGTAGAAAATCAGTCTTTGCCGAAGGAGCAACCTCTTGATTTTCTCAGATCACCAGGGCTCAATTCCGGTACAGAAGGTTTCATTTCCGCGTGCCAAGACGGTGTCATTTCCACCTTACTATACCGTGACCGCATTTTATGTCAAGAAGTTCCTAGCGATAGGTTCAGAGCGTGTCATACATACGTTGAGTACCTAGAACACATACTACCGGGGTGTCCCATCCACGCGGGAACGACATATATTTACAGACATAACGCGGCCTTGAGAGTGCTTTATTACCATCTTTGTCGCTCTTACGGTGTTGTCCGCGACCCTGCCCTGACGAACGCTCTAAAGGAGATATAGTTAATTGTCCAAAATTAGAAATTGCAAATTTACTGGAACTATGATTTCCGGATAGCAGCCTCTGTTGCACATTCAAGGCCTGACGTTATTTTCCAAGACTTGAAGAAACGAACTATATTCGAGATCGAATTCTCGGCTCCGGATGACTACAACATCACTGCCAAGGAGAAGGAAAAGGCGGAGAGGTATCAATATCTTAAAAGGAGCTGTGACGATTGTACCCAAAATATTCGGTTAGAGTAATTGTCCTTGTAATCAGTGCTCTTAGGGGTGCAAAACTATCACTGGTTCGTGATCTTAAAGCCATATCGCGTGCTAAAAATATGTCAAGGCACTTACAAGATGGATGCGGAAAGTTGTCATCTTTGGGTCGCTTCGTGTTCTCAAGACACACGAGGGTTTCGCTGGCCTGTCGTCGCAATTTAATAGTACCACCCATGTCACCCGTATTACGGTATATATATATACAATAAAAGCTTTTTTCTATCTCCCGCTGGAGGTAGAGGATCTATTTTCTTTCATAAAAAATTGTAATATTTATTATTACAAAAACGACCAGTTGATTGTACAAATTTTAGCATCTCAATTACTATTAATACCCACTCTGGTCGGCGACATTTAACATCTAAAAGTACATATAATAAAATGTAGATTTTTGAAAATTTTGAAGCTATTTCTAAATAAATTCTAATCTATGAATAACAGTTGAAAAAATATTAATTTGTTACGACTCGAAATTCAAAATTTTGTCATTGTATATTTTATTGCAACTTTTGTTGTTCTTCCATCAATTTAATTTGTTCATTTTAAATGCTATTTTTTACGATTTGAAACAAAAAACGCATCCTTATGTGAAATGGTTCTAAGAAAATTTGTAGATATAATTTAGGCGAAAAATTTCATTAGTTAAAATGTTATTTCATCTTGCGCCGTTTTCCCAAAAAGTGAATTTTTGCAATTTAAATGTATTTTTACAATAAAAATTGATTAGAAATTTGTAAATCTTTTCTGAATGCACAATTTTTTTCATTCATCTGTTTTCGTACCTTGCATGGTTCTTCCAAAAATTTGATTTTTTTATTGTCAATGATATTTTCAGAAATAAAACGAAAACTAAGTATCCTATCGAAACATGATAAATTACTATTTTTAGCTTTTTTTTTAGATGAACAAATTTAGTCTGTACATTTCTTTCGTAGCTTGTGCTGCTCGTCTTAATATTTAATTTTTCTATTTTCAATGCTGCTTTTCACGAATAAAATAAAAACTAATCGTCGTATCAAAATGTCACTGATAACAAATTTGTACATCTTTCTTGGGTGCCCAATTCTGGTCAGTACCCGCACTCATATTTTAATTCGATTCAACGCCAACTGAAATTTTGATTTGTTTTTGGCTACCCTGATATTTTTGTCTTGTTCGCGCCTGGACGATCGAGAATGAATAAAATTGTAGGGTTGCCTCCATAACAGCTAAAGTGCAATATTAACGATTTTTCAGAAGAGTCAAAATCGTACTCAAAAATAAAATTCCTCATTCAGAAAAAACAAATATATACTCCGGACGTACATCAACGCTTAATTGATGCGTGAAAGTTAGATTGGAAAATTACATCATATTTCAAAAAAATTAAAGATAATTGTTGAAAAATTTCGTTTCATTTTTAATACGCATAATATTTTGCAAGTGAGTTGTCAATACCATGGGGCCCTAGAAATAACACGGTTCCCATTGCGTGGAATTTAAAAACTAAAATAGGAATAATTGCACGAAAATGGTTTAACGAGGATTAGCTGCGATTCTTCACATACCGTGCAAAAATTTACCCATCTTTCCCTATTTCATGTTGGGTTCTGATGGGGCCCCGACCAGAATTTCTAGTCTTATTATTTATATCTAGCATTATTATTATTATTAAATCAATAATAAAATACTCGTAATTGAAATATTAATGCAGAATATTATTTATCACGATAACATAAATCGATCACAGGGGCCCTGTAAGGGCCCCGTAGGGCTCTTATCTATAATTGGGTTGTAGGCGGGTTGTAGAGAATCTAGTGGGGCCCCTATGGCCTCAGCGTTACGTTTCAGATAAGGCCCCGACCAGTTTTTCTCACTAGAGACCGATTACAAATAGGAAAAACTAGCCGGGCCCCCACTAGAGCCCTTTCGAAATTTCAGCACAGGATAATTCGCACTAAATATATACTATTTATAGACAAAAAGAGTTCCTATATTGAACTCGTGAAAGTTTTCGGATTTTTAAATTATTTTATAAACAAACTGTATAGGCTATTATCGACAGCAGCTATTTACGATGTAATAGATACAGTTTCTCTTACGAAATCGACCAAAAATTACTCGGCAATGTAACCTAGATATCATATTTATTCAGTTGCTCACAACTGATGCTTAGTTAGATAAACTTAATCAACAAATGCACTGGTGAGCTATTTTCCGACGTACTAGCTTAATTCTTTCAAAATAATGAAATGTTGGTAACTAATTTATAAACTTTTTGGGATATTTAAATGAATAGCTAATGTTGATAAATATCGACCCGGTAAGAAAATTAAATAAAGAACGTTACAGTTGTCGGTATACTGGACCAGTATGCCGACAACCATAACATCCCTTATTTTATATTTGAATGTCAATCGACAATTATTATTTTTGACAACAATTTTTTAAAGAAATTTTTATTATCTCACGTATTTATAAATTAAAAAATTCTACTTTTCATCCAGGAATTACCAAACAATTATTTAATAATCATTCCTTGCTATTAATCAATAACAATGCATGATTGTTCAAACTAGATTATTAAACAATGGATTATTTGGCCGTGTTCAACATTTAAACTAATTTTTGAAATTTCCTTAAACACTTGGATCACAATCAATTATGGTTATTTTTATTACCAATGTCTTACTCATATTCATCTCGTCTCACGTAATTTCCAGCTAAATTCCCAAGAAACACAGATTTGTTTTAAAACACATAAGACAAGAAAAATTGATTTATAACATTCTCAGTAACATCATCAATAGTTGATCTTTATCCAAGTGTATGAAAATGTTGAGAAATTGATAGTTAACATGTGATCAAGTTGAAAAGTAAAATTTAAGTCTTGCGAAATAGCCAAATAATACATTTTTTTATCAAGTTTATTTTTAAGTTTTTTTTTAACCATGAAAATCGACTAGTCGACAATTTCCACTATCATTTGCGTAATCAGCGCTTCAAAATACATGACTATACGGAGCCTCAAAAGAATTAGCGGTTTACGCTATTCGGAACTCCATCCTCGAAATCTGCGAATGATAACGATTCCAACGATATGTCATTCGACTTAAGAAGTTGAAAATCAAAGAATTTTCAAGTTAATATGAAATTTTATGGAAAATTTTCCAGCATAACTTGGAAAATTCCGGAACCTAAAATCAGGCCAGACTTTAGATCTTATTAGCGACCATTAAAATTTTAATTTATTTCTTAAACAATCGCATTTCTCAAAATTATCCTTGAATAATTTTTGATGAAATAAAAAAAAACGTCATTTTTGAGTTATAATTACTTGCTTGTATTAACAAAATGACGCTGGATCGTATGAGTTTCTCATTCGATATTTTTCATTAATTTCATGAACAGATTACAGTAAAAAAATGCCCAGTGTGGACATGTAAAGACAAGGAGAAATAGTATTTTTGGTTAAAAAGTTCACTTTTTGTTAAACATTCGTCTTTTCTGTTCAGCATTCGATTTCTTTGTGGAAAATTCGGCTTTTTTGATTGAATTCAAATGTTCTTAAATTATACTTAAAATATTTTTTGGTTATAATGTAAATATTATCATTTTCGTTGCAATTCATCTCTTTGGTTGAAAATTGAACCATTTGACTGAAAATTAATTTTTGAACTAAAAGTCTAACTTTTCCATTTTTGTTGAAATTTCGTCTTTTACGTTGAGAATTTATCCTTGTAGGATGTAAATTCAACTAACTCGTTGAAAATTCAATTATTTTCTTGAAAATTCAACTTTTTTGTTGAAAATTCGGCTTTTTGATTAAAGATTCATCTACTTTCTTGACAACTAATCTTATTTTGATTGAATTCAAACCACTTTGATTCAAAATTGAAATCTTTTTCGGTAACAGTATTTATTATTACAATTTTCGATGAGAATTAATTTCTTTTGGTTAAAAATTAATCTACTTGGTAGAAAATTTTATAATTTTTTTCAAAAGTCATTTATTTGGCCGAAGGTTTATAGTTTCAGTCGAAAGATTAATTTTGAACCAAATAGTTCAATTTTCAACTAAAAAGATGAATTTCGCACCAAGAAAGTTAATGTAATTCGATAAAAGACGAATTTTGAACTAAATTTTTGAATTTTTAAGTCAAAAATATAAATTCTCAACTAAAATGATGAATCTTCAATAATAAAAAAGTTAACTTTTCAAAAAGTAGTTGACTTTTCGATCAAAGAAGATTAAATTCTCAACGAAACATTTAATGGTTCATATTTCAACCAAAAATTTTCCACCGCAGAGATGAATTTCTCCTAAAATAAAAAAGAGTTTTCAACGAAATAATTCAACATTCAATTAAATAATTATAATTGATAATGGAATGAATGAATTTTAAGTTAAAAAAATTAATTCTCAAGAATAAACAACGATTTTGCAGCAAAATACTTAAATTTTCAACCATAGAGCCGAATTTTCAACTGAAATAATGAATCTTAAACAACAATATGAATTTGTACTAAAAGCGCTGAATATTTAACCCAAAATATGATTTTTTTGACCAAGAAGTTGCATGTTTGACCAAAAAAGATTACTTTTTAGAAAAATAGTTGCATTTTCAACAATATAATGAAATTTACAATCAAATGGAATCTCTAACCAAACGAGATGAATTCCGAAACAAAAATATAATAGTAGACTTTTGAGATGCTGATAAATATTCAGGGTGTCTGCTCAACGATAACAAAGTCAGGGGAATTCGTAGAGAAATTAAGGCACAATTTTTAAAAAATTGTAATATAAAATTAAATAACAATGATTTTCAATTCATGAAAGTAGGTTTATATTACTAGATTATAATTGCATTGTTGAAAATTGTTTTTTTTCTGTCGCAAAATAATTTTTTGTGACTGAAAATTTAACTGTTCATGTTTCGGATGAAAGTGGTCTTTTCTGAGTTGAAAATTCATATATTTTGTTGATAATTAGTCCTTTTTGACAGAAAAATAATCTTGGCTGAAAATTCATCATTTTTCTGTAAAATTCAACAGTTTGGTTGAATTTTTTTTCTCGCCTGGATGAATTCAACTATTTTTCAATTTATAATAAAAATCTGTTTTGGTTGCAATATCAACCATTACATTTTTCCTTGAGAGTTCACCTTTCTAGGATGAAAAATATACTACTTGGTTGAAAGTTAAACTATTTCAGTTGAGTATTCCATCATTTTAGTTGGACATTCATCATCATGAGTTGAAAATTTGACTATTTTGTTGAATTCTTTTTTCTGGTTGAAAATTAATTTTTCTAACTGAAAATTTCACTATTCCATTTTGGATTGAAAATTTATATTTTTAAGGTCAAAATTCAACTATTTGGTTGAAAGTTAAATAATTTTGTCAAAAAGTAATCTACGTCCACTAGACCGCATTTTTACTAGGTCCTCCCCCTGTGAAGAAAATAATCGACAGTAAGACTTATAAAAGCGAATGTCCTTATTGTGACGCGAAGTTTAAAATTCAAGATTAAATCTTTTTTGCATGTAAATTAAACTATTATTTTAAAAATTTGTATTCTCTGATTTAAAAATTCACACATTTTAGTAGAAATTGCCTCTTTCTTGGATGAAAATACAACTTTTTTGTTGACAATTTACCAATTTGATTAAAAAGTCATCCTTTTGGGTTGAAAATTCAACTGTTTGGTTGAAAATACAACTATTTGTAGAAAATTTACTTGTTCCTTAAAATGCATTTTTTAAAGCTGAAAAGTCAACTGAAATCTTTTTTGAATGAAAATACAACTAGCTTTGAAAAAATTTCTTTTGAATTGAAAATCTGTTTTAGTAAAAATTTTATCTTTTTTGGTTAGGAATGCAATTTGTTTGAAAATTCAACAACTTTGTTAAAAAGACATTCGTTTTGGTGAAAATTAAACTATTCTGTTCGTAAATCGTGATTTTTGGTTGACAATTAATTTTCTTAACTGAAAATTAATATATTCCATTATCAACTATAATTATTGAGTTGAATGTTCAACTCTTTCGTTGGAAACTTTTTTTTCTTATGTATCCTCATTTTAGGAGAAAATTCATCTCTGCGGTGGAACATTTTTGATTAAGATATGAACTATTACATGTTTCGTTGAGAATTTAATCTTCATTGGTTAATAAATCAACTACTTTTTGAAAAGTTCATTTTTTATCACCATTGAGGATTCATCATTTTAGTTGAAAATTCATATTTTTGGCTTGAAAATTCAATAAAGTAGATGAATCTCTAACCGAAAGGACCAGTTAAAAAAAAACAGTTGAATTTTCAAGAAAATAATAAAATTTTTAAGAAGATAGTTGAATTTACATCCTATGGATGAATTCTCAACAAAAAAGGCGAAATTTCAACAAAAATGGGAAAGTTAGTCTTTTAGTTTGAAAATTAATTTTCTTTAAAATGGTCAAATACGAATAAAATACGAATTTTCAACAAAGAATTTAAATCCTTAACTCAAAATTTGAATTTTCAACAAAAGAGTAGACTTTTAACCAAGAAGAATATTCCTCTCTGTCTTTAAATGTTCACGCGGCGCATTTTTTTGTGTAATGTGTTTATAAAATTAATGAAAAATATCGAATGACAAATTCATGCTCAATATTTCTAACGTTTAACTTTAAAATACGACGTGATAGCAAATGAAAACTTGCCATCAGGTCCCTTCTGTACTTGAAAACCAGTTTTACTCTGAATTTCGAAGGGTGAGGTCGTGTTTTCAAAAATTGGAAAGAAGCCAAATTTAAAATTTTGAACTATGGTTACTGCTTTTAAATAGTGTTTCTGTGTGCAGACAACTTTATAAAATATTTCTAACCGAGATACTCAACAGTAACAGGAAATTGGAAAGAAAATAAAAAATCCTTGAGGCATACGTAAAGATGAGTAAATTATACCAATTTACGAGGGCTGTTTGATAAGTCAGTGACTTTTTGAATAAGAGATTTTTTTTCGGCAAATAAGCATTTTATTTCGTCAACGCCATCTATGAATAGACTACTGTTAAATCTTGAGCAAGCTGGGT
>JAWWEA010401422.1:0-11697 GCA_035222095.1 Andricus quercuspetiolicola | reverse complement strand
ACTCCAAAAATAAAAAAGTAGGATTTATTTCTAATCTAAGTGCAATAGATTTTAATTCAACATTAATTAATAAATTATTAGATTTTCCTTACTTATTCAAAGCTAGAAATTGCCCACTAAAGCCTGACAGGGATCCCATCAGTTTGTTCTAGACTAGAAATTTTGATCGGGGCCCCATCAGAGCCCAACATCAAATAGGGAAACATGGGTAAATTTCTTCACGGGAAGAAAAATTTATTGGCATTCAAAGTTAAATTTTATAAACAAAGCATATTAAAAAATACTTAAGATTTTCGATTTTTCCTTTGCAAAGTATAATTTGACACCAAAATTTCTTTCTTTTTAAATTAATAATTTTTTGTTTCGCGAGTAGGTGTAAATTTCGCACTGAGTATGGGATTCGGCCTAAAAGCGGCAATATGCACTAAAACTACGTCGTCTCACGTGCACGAGATACTTTCATTGTAGTTATACCCTTGTAATAACCTTTTATTTTTCGCGCCCAGCAAAAAATCGAAACTAATTTTTTTGGGTCCCGAAGGCTTTTTTAGAATCAAAATGTACTCAGAAAAAATTCGAAATGTATTGTGGATCAAAAGTGCCAAACAATTTCTTATTCATGTTTTCATGGGCGCAGAAAATTAATTGAATGAAAGAGGTACATTAAAACGTGATTATTTCGCACAAAATAGTATCCTGAAATTTGAAAAAATTAAATGGAAAACGGTGTGCCCTTGAGTCGCAGTCTACGGGCAAAATCAATCAAAATTTTCCTTCACACTATTTCCAGGCTTAGGACTGGCATCATCTTTTACTGTTCTACTTCTACTATACAACTTTATTTTCTTGAAGCTGGCGTGTTTAAAAATCTGTTGGAAATATGTATTTTTATTATTTCTTTGTTTCATAATATTATTGTAATGTCAATGTTAAGTCAAGCGAAATAAATACTAAGATAAGCAACATATTTCCCTTTCGCTCCTATGATATTTATTTCACTTTTTTGTATAACTACAATCTAATACTACGAAGTCGTGAAGTAAAAATATTCCATGTAAAACTTTCTTTTTACTATTATATTGTCTGGTGTTAGCTGTGTGAAATGACTTTAATCTATACAAGTGGTGGAGTCCACGTCGTTTGATCACGGAAATTTGCGTGTCGGAATGGGATTTGTCTGTAACTCAGAACATGTGATTGCTTCGTGGTGAGACAAAATCTCACCAAATATTTGTCGAAAGTTCGAAAAAAAAACCCTAAATGCTTTTTCAATATTTTTTTACTCAAACAAACATGGAAGTTACCTAATGTAAGTTCTCATTGATATTCACCAATTTAAAACTTTTTTTCAGTACCATGAAGAATGCAAAATAATGTTAATAATAATATACCATAAAAATTTCGAGCTAAAATTAAATTCTGAGAATTGAGAAGAAGAAAATATGTAAGTATTATCAGTTTGTTTTTAAATTTTTATAAGATTCCTTAGAAAATTAAAAAAACGATTTTTAAATATTTCAGATGCATCAGAAAAAATCTCGAAGGTTTTTAAGAAATTTGTTTATTTTATAGGACTGTACAATATATTAGGAAAAATTTGAGTCTTTTTAGAAGATGTTTAGGACTTTTAGAAGTTTGGATGAAATGAACAAATATTTGATAAATTTTCGGAAATGTTTCCAAGTTTTCAAATATTTACAATCTATAACGTCTTAAATTCCTGAAAATATTTTTGAAGTGACTCCAATTTTTCTCGAAATTTTGAAAAATCATTCAAAATGTAAAAATATTGACTTATAATCTTTTAAATTTTCACACGAATATTAAGAAAATTCTTTTTTTTTTAATCTTTCCAGACCTTCTAAGCCTTCTAGTCTTTAAAAATTATTCAAATTTTGCCGGAATTTTTTTTCATTCTGCAAAATAAAAAAAAAATTACCTTACGATTGTTGAGATTCTTCTTTGACAATTTTTGAAATCTTTTAAAATGTTTTTAAATCTTTTTAAACAATCTCTTACAATTAATTTTTCAAAATGAAAAATTATTTTCATGTTTCCTAGGAACATCTGGGAATACACCTAGGAAATAAAACCTAAACTATTGGAAACTTTTACAGATATCTTCTAAAAAATTCAATCTCCTCAAAGCCTTCATAATTATTAAAAAGCTTCTAACTTTTTTCGAACTCTTCAAAATAAGTTTCTTTTCCATAATTTCATTTTTCTCATTTCTTTGAAAGTGTAAGAACGTTTACAAATTATTGTGCGGTATCAAAATGTTAAGAAGAGAATTATTTCACACTATTAAATAATCATTTAAAATTTAAATTTTCTCTTCTGTCAATAATCTTTAGAAGCATGTAGAAATAAATTTGATGATGAATTAAAATTATTTATCTAGAAATTTTGATATACAAAGTTGTTGGTGCAGAAAATTCACTAATTAAAAATGTTATGTAATCAGGTCAAATCCCCCCCCCCCCCCCCAACATAAGAGACCGTAACGAAACACGAACCCCTTCACCCCTCTTTTAATACTACGTAATATGTGAACGCACCCTTTCCAACGGCTCGTGGGGTCGAGAAGGAAACCCCTGTGACTGGTTACGGAAATAAATTGGGCCAAACCCTCTCCTTTTCCAACGTCTCGTGGAGGCAATAAGGCACCTCTATAACTGGTCACAGTAATAATCTTTTATATTTTTCATACACAATTCTTGTAATGTGAATGAAATATCGATTATTTGCCAAGAGGATCCCAACTGGTTTACATACAGCACAGAACGTTGCGCAGTGTGTTTATTGGCTGCAGATCACGCGTGATTCACAATTAGTATAAGTTATGACGTCAACTAGCAAGATGGCAGATACTGAGAGTCAAACAATGACCCTAGACACATGGGACGAAGCTTCATTTTCAAAAATATTTTCATAAAAAATTATTTCTTACCATAAGCTTCTCAATAATAGCTCAATAATAGCTGAAGCATTTTATTGATCTCGTGCCGAAAACTAAAGGGAATCGTATCACGGGAGATTCCGTTTTAAATTAAATCAATTTTTAATTTTTAATTTCGTGATAAATAGTGTTTCTAAACAATTCACAATTTCACCATTCCTAAAAACTGTGCTATCGTTTTCTTAATTTAAATTTTACTGTCTGTATTATAGCAAATTCTTAAGAAATGAAAAATGGCACATTTTTAAACTATACTTGTTCAAACATAAACAATTGATATTCGTTATTAATGTATCGTAAGGCAGCGTTCACATATTACTTAACTTTAAAAAGGGGGACAGGAGTTCGTGTTTCGTTACAGTATTTTATGTAGGGCTGGGGGGGGGGGGATTTTGACTTGATTACATAACATTTTTAATTTATGAATTTTTTGCACCGTCAACTTTGCATATCAAAATTTCTAAATAAATAATTTTACTCCATCATAAAATTTATTTCTTTGTTTCTAAACATTGTTGACGGAAGGCAAAATATAAATTGTAGATGATTTTTCAAAAATGGGATATAATTCTGTTCCTAAGATTTCGCTACCACACTATAATTGGTAAACTTTCTTACATTTTTGAAGAATTCGAAAAAAATTAGAAGCTTTTTAATAATTATGAAAGATTTGAGACATAATTTTTTTCAAGATTTCTGGGAAAATTTTAAATGGTTCAGGTTTTATTTAAAAAAAATAATTTTAAATTTTGAAGATTTCAAAATGTGTGGAAAAAGAATGTGGAAGATTTTGAGACAATTTTTTTAATTTTCTAGGATTTGAAAATCTTTTAGGTAAACTCAATTTTGCAGGGTATGAAGAGAATGAAAAATATTTTCTTATAAGATTCATGAGAAAATTTTAAATGATTGTTTTGTAATGAATTTTAAGAGAAAATTGATAAAGATTACAAAACATATTTTCTAAAATTTTTAAAAAGAGTGTAAAAGATTTTAAACCAAAATTTTGCAATTTTGTCATATTACATAATTTTAGAAAAAAATTGAGTAAGTTTAAGAGATATTCAGAAGTTTTGGACCGATTCAAAAACAGTTACAACTTGTAAGGTTTCACGAAAATAAAAAAAATTTGTTTAGCCTCCTAGGGAAGATTAGTCAAATAATGTTTTATTTTGAAAAATTAATCTTAAGAGATTATTTAAAAAGATTTCAAAACATTTCAAAAGATTTCTAAACGTGTCAAAAAAGAATCTGAAAGATTTTAAGGCAATTTTTTTAATTTTGCAGGTTAAAAAAAATGTTCAGGAAAAATTTGAGCAATTTTTGACAATTAGAAAGTTCAGAAGGTCTGACAGGATTAAAAAAAGATTTTTCCTAATATACGTGTGAAAATTTGTAAAGATTCTTTATTTTTAAAAATGAACTTTCGGAGAAAATTAAAAAAGGGTTACATAGCAAACGACTTCCTAAAATTTGAAAATTTCAATAATGGAGTGCATTGACGAAATATATAGTAGAATTGAAGAGATTCAGAAAGAATGTTAAACTTTAAAAGATTTTTGGAAATATAGATTTTCCAAGATTTCGAAAATAAACTGTCGAGGCTTTAAAATAGTTTCAAACGGTTTCAAGAGTATAGCCAAATTTTCTTAAAATTCCTGGAAAAGTTTAGAAGATATAAGGCATTTTTTTTACATTTTGAATGATTTGTCAAAATTTTATGAAAAATTCAAGTCGCTTGAAAATATTTTCAGGAATTTAAGACGTTTTGAATATATTCGAAATATTTCAAAAATTGGAAACATTTCCGAGAATTTAATTAATAATTCCTGATTTCTTTTAAACTTCCAAAAGTCCTAATCATCTACTAAAAACACTCGAATTTTTTCAAAAATTTTGTAAAATTCTATAAAATAAAAAAGAATTCTTTAAAATCTTCTAGTTTTTTTATACACCTGAAATGTTCAAGAATCTTTAGTTAATCCTTTCAAGAATCTTATAAAAATTATATTTATATGAATTAAAAAAAAACTGATAATGCTGATTTTCTTGTTCTCAATTCTCAGAATTTCATCTCAACTCAAATTTAAGTGTTCAAAAAGTCTTAATAAATAAATGGTTATTTGAATTTTTTATCTTATGTTAATAATAACATTATTTTGTAGTATTCATGGTATTCAAAAAAAGTTTTGAATTGGTGAATTTCAATTAGTACGCACATTAGGTAACTTCAATATCTGTACGACTAAAAAAATTTTGGAAAAGCATTCATTGTCACAGAAAAATAAATGAACTAAAGAGATTTGGTCATCTGATGGAAAATACTCTGCAAGGAGAAGCAAGCTCCTAAGTAAATCTTGTAGAAAGGGCGGGTGTGTTTGTTTGCAGGTAATAACGATCGTCTTTTCCTCTACGAATCTACAGCTACCTGTGTACCCTTTCCCTTACACTCTTACAATGAGATGCGACACTACCTCTCACTGGATTCGAAGTTGCTCCAGGCCCTCCCTGTTAGGACAGTTAGGTCGATGTTGGCGAGTTTGAGAATATAATCGTAAATAGACGTGTATTCTCAAAAATTCCTATTTGAAGTTCAAATTTTTCTAAACTCCTACTTCCCATTACGTTAATGAGGTCATTCAAATTTTTTTTATTGTTTTTTTATTGGCACAATTGATGCAAAAATTTCAGAAAAGCTGTAACCTTCATTATTCAAACAGAATATATTTGAATAATAATAACTTGATAATCGCTGGAGGATTGTATTGATCTCAAAAGTAAATTTCGTAGAAATTGTTCATGTGCATTGCTGGCCTTAGGGTCGGGTGAATTGAAAACAAGTTGTTTCAAACGTTTCGGCACATAATGTTGGCCCTCATCAATGAGTTTTATTCTGTGAAAAGTACATAATGTCTTGTAGGTACGCAACTTTATAATTAGAAATATTATTCTTTGGTTAATATCTCGGTTTAAATTTAAATTTCATTTCATGTCATTAACAATTAATATAGCTTGCAGTATTCTTTAAAAAAATTTCTTAAGACGAACTGCAACTGATGAACCATCAATTTATTACAATGTAATTCGAGCGAGAGTAACTCTCTTTACTTTGATCAAAAATATGTAGTGTTCCAAATATTTTAATTGATGAGAGAGGCCCGCCTTAAGAATTGTCCTAATATTTAATATTCAATAAACAAAAATGTAATTTTTACATTATTCCAAGCGTAGTTTTGCACAAACTAAACGTCTTTCTTACAAAGCCTGCACAGTGAGATGATTTGATCGAGAGTAACGAATTTTAATTTTAAATCAAAAGTTAGATTCTACCAAAAAAGATGAATTTTCAACAAAATATTTGAATCCTGAACCAAAATAAAAATCCTTTTAACAAAATCGTTGAATTATTAACAAGATAAAATTGACTGCGAAAACTTTATCGAAACTTTATCGAAAATTCCTTGTCTCTTTCAGGTAATTTTTGGATGATGAGAAATCTATCCCTCCTTTAACAGCGAAAAAAATGAGAATGAGTTCCTTAGTGGAGGCTACAGAAATCATCTGTTCACAAAAGAAACTTAAAATTTTGTCCTACTGTGCAACCTCAGACTAAGGCAAAAACAAGCCACGATCACTTCCCTTTTCCATCTCCCCCTTGCTCTTCCCTCACTTACATTATTTCTGTAATCAGTGACGGGGGTGCTTTCTAATTATTTTATACAAATATTTTGCAACATTCATCAAAGAAAAATAACCTAGAAAAAAAAGTATTTGGTTCGAGGGGCAACAAAGCCTTTAATTCTGCAGGTTTTAAACTGAATCAGGCCGCATTTTGAGATACGGAGACTGAAGGCCACAAACGTAAAATAAAATTCTAGCCAACATATGTAGGGAAGTTTTCCGTTAAAGCTGCAAGTGTATGCCAACATATGTTCTAAAAATTTATCTTTACAGTCTATATTGCCTTCCGACTCTGCATCTGAAACTTTCTTTTCGTCATATTACGCTATTGCGTATTACGTACTGTGCTATTGCACATACGCCCAGCAGAAGTGTCATGAAAAGTTTCCGGTAAATTGACATATCTTTCTATAAATTTCTGTAAGTAATCATAAAATTCCATGAATTTCCACGAATTGAATATTTTTCCAGGGTGGACGATGCCCCGCTAAATGACAGTGAATTTCTATTTGACCGAGAATTTTACAAATTTTAAAATAAAATTATGTATTGAGTCATTACTTGGAGGAATTTTTTTGCTTATCGTTATGCCTAGCAGCACTTTTTTGGTTTTATTCCCTCACAGGTATTTCCTCAGCAGAATAAATTTACCTGTACCAGGAGCTATCGTTCAAAAAAGCTAGCCACGCGTGTTATCCTTATAACTGTTTGAATTTGTAACCAAGAAAATGACAGCTTTATTATAATCACTCTAGATTTGGATTACTTTAAATCTACATATTTGGAGACTCCCTGAATCCGAAAAAAATAGATTGAACGGTGAAGTCTATCTGTCGCAAATGTCGTTATTGTTGACGTTGTCGTCTGTATACTGGATAAGTTTTGAAAAACTGATTGGATTAAATTACGATCCTAAGAAACCAAAATTCTATTTTGCGGTCAAACTTAACAAGATACAAAAAAAATCAGCATACAATAAGTTTTTACCCGAAAAAGATTTACCAATTTGTTCTGATCATTTTTTGATAGGCCGCGCATTCCTTGTCCTAATTGTGAAAAATATCATTCAAATAAAAAAATTAAATTTTTGAAAAAGCGACACAAGATAAGAAAATAAGGGGTTAGGTTCCGGAAAGGGAAAACTTCCGACTAATTTGAATATCACTATACCCATGTATTTTGACATGCTGATTACGAATAATATAGTAAAAATAGGCGCAACTTTGATTTCAAAGGTCAAGAGTGATAAAAAAAAATCATAAGTTTTTTTTTTTGGCTATTTCAGTAAATAGTAAATTTTTTTTATAAAAGCTTAAGATAGAAGTTGTATGTCGTTCAAAAATATACCTTTAATGTAATGCACATTTTTTTCAAACCACCATTTTTCCCAAAAAGAAGGAAAACGTTTGTAAAAAGTGTAGAGTTCCTTGAAATAGAACTTGCGGCGCACTCATATCTCATACCAATGTCACGTAGCAGGACTATTCTTGTGAGTGGCCACAGAAACAATTAAAGTCACCTCAGTACCTCTTTCCAATGTCTCGTGGGGAGCGAGAAGGCACTCCGGTGCATGATTACAAAAATAATTTAAGTCCCACTTTTACACCTTTTCAATGTCTGTGTGGCGGGGGAAAGAGGGAATCAGGGGTTGAGGGGAAAGATTACTTAGTATAGGCAGCTGTAAAAAAATCAGAGATTACTGCTTTTTGGAACCTTGTCATTTCAAGAAAGGTAACAATAAAGGCAAATTTTTGTACCGTATCTCTATTGGTTTCAGGTTGACAGATAATAACGCTGTTCACTGCGGGAAGGTTGGAGTATTGCAAAGAACTTTTTTTTAATATTTTGTACTTTTTTTAGTTTCATATTTTTTGGTTTTTACATCCTTCTTCTTTTATTATTTTAAAGCTTTTTAATGCAATTCTTTAGCTTTTGTATTTTGTGTTGTTTAAATTAAAATTTCTAGTTGTTTTCGCCAGAACAGCAAATTCTAATGTCCTGAATCAATTAAGAGAAAGGATGAATCTGCATTTGATTTCCTGACACAACAGCGTGACACTATAAAAATTCGCAAATATAATCAGCTAAATTCTTTTCTGGAACTCCTCCGCGCGATGAAAATCGACGAATCCAACGCCAAAAAGACTCGATCTTTTGCGCGTGTGCCCCAGTATTATTACTTACAGTTTCTTTGCATTGATGTACCGCTTGATGCATATAACCATAATCCTTCGAATTTACGCAGCGTACCTAATAATCCGTTTGGGTTTCTGTGCTGACAGCTAGATGTTTTTGATTAGAGCGATTAGTTTCTGATCATTCCTTTCGTTATCGGGACATATTAGTAATCTATAACTATCCCACATAGCACACTTCCGGATTAAACCAGTTCTGTCCCAGGCTTAGACCTATGCTTTGCCCGAAAAAACTATGAAAGTGTGCTATGTGGGTATGCTTATGCACGGGCTGGATCATTCGTAAGATCCATGATCCTTCTACAATACGCCCTTTCTCATTCTCTTGTACCCAAATTTGAACTCGATGATTTCAACATTCTCAGCAACACCCTCAACTTTACCTTCATCCTCAAATTGTTGATTAGTATCAAAAAGACAAATTTCTCTGGAAGAAGAGAATCCATCGGGAATGTTTTCTCTGGACACGTCTTAACCTTCGACAATACTACGTTTGCGAATGGTTTGTATCGTATTGGAAAATTGGACTTTCAAGTTTTAAGCGCCACCCTATTGGCAATACACAATGGTGCCCTTCAAAAACTACGTCACAATGCTCGAAGAAGGGGGAAGGATATCAAAGCAGAACATGACATAACACATTAAAAATATAAATGTGAATACCAATTTTTTGAAGTTCTTCAAAAAATTAGAGTGGGAGGTTATTTCGCAGGAGTGAAGCATCGCAATACAGACTTTATTAACCTTTCCACTATTCCCCTCTTTTTGCATTTTTTAAAGAATTCCCAAAAGGAAAATCCAACTATTTTTTAATAAGAGTTAATTCTTCTTAATCGTCCCGAGTACTGCGCTTTGAAACAGCGTTCGAAAACTGATTTTTAAACTTAATAAACGCGTTTGTTGGATCTCTCGCTACGCAATCGCTCTTTATACTTTCCCCATATTTATGCACAGATATTTTAAAATTAAAGGTCAAAGCATCGACAGCCGCAATTTGCTGATTGTGAATTCTCTCCTGTTAAAGCTCTTTCCGCTGTAACGAACACATTCTCATCACGCATCTCGTGCTTCGCGCTAAATTTCATCCAAATTGCAATGTTTTCTATATATCAAATGTACTTTACACTTATTTCTGTACCTCGGCCCCGGACTGCTCATTCAGATATTACAAAATAAGATAAAAATTTGATTTTCCATTATTACTTTAATATTTGCTCTTTATTTTGCATCAATTTTTATTCTCAGCTATCTTAAAAAATGTATCATTTTAATAAATCTTTATTATTACAATTCATAGTATGCTTTGTTATCGAAACATACGTATTTTCATTGTCTTGTTTTTATAATCAAAAAAGTGTGCATCCTATCAAAAATAAAAACAATTTAGTTACTAAACGTTTTATTGGATCTTATTTTTGCGTCGTAATTCCAAAAAACATATATTTTTTTATTTCTGATGTTATTGTTTGCAAATAAAACAAAAACTACGCGCCTTGAAAGAAAATTAATAATAAAAAATGTATAGCTCTTTTTTAGAAGAACAACTTTTGTTGGTTCATTTTTGTCATATATTAAGTCGCTTTTCCAAAAATTGAATTTTTTAATTTTTAATTTTATTTTTTACGATTAAAACATAAACCACGCGTCCTATCAAAAAATGCTCGATAACAAATTTTTAGTTTTTTTTAGGGTCAATAACTTTTGTTTCATAATTTTTCTTTCGTGCCTAGTGCATTTTTCCAAAGATTTAATTTGTTTATTTTTAATGTTATTGTTCACGATTAAAACTAAAACTACGCACCCTATAAAAAAAAATGTTATTGAAAAGTTTGTAGTTTGTTTGGGTCGAAAAACATTTGTCTTTGAATTTTTTTCGAACCTTGTGTCGTTTTTCCAGGAATTTAATTTTTTTATTTTTAATGCTTTTTTTACGATTAAACCAGAACTACGCATCCTATCAAAAAATTATTGCTAGCAAATTTGGAGACCTTTTGAGGGTGCATCATTTTTAGCTTTTCAGCTTTATGTAAACATGAAAAATAATAGCTTCGCATTATTTATCGATGACGCCATACCTTCTGTTGAAATTCTATTCAAATCTTATAAAATTTTGTGAAGTTCCTTGCAATCAATTGAAAACGGGCGATGCTTTTGTTCCTAGATAACTTTTTTCTCTGCCCTATTTAAAAAAAAATAGTTCTAAAATATGAAATGATGAAATCTACATTTTCAATACTGTTGTTATATTTTGGAGAATTCATATTAGTTTTTCAATGCTTTAAATTAGCAGTTATAGTACACACCATATAAATTCGCCATATGAAAAGGATTTTTTCCTAAAACGTAAAAGACAGCATAAGTGGTGACATCAGTTTTAATTAAATTTGTAAACAATTTTTTTTTCGAATGTAAATATCGTAGAAGGACAAGTTTGCCGCGTTTTGTCTAAGAGATAATGACTGAAGTATAGATTTTATAGGCTAATGAATCAGTAGAATACTCATTAGTTATGCTGTTGATGAAATTCTTAATTATTACGTATTAATTAATCAGTTGCTCTTATAATTAGAAGGGATGAAGATTTCGTGGACTCTGGTCTTATCTTTAGCGGTTATCTTCGATTCTATTGGTGAATATAATAATAAAATTCAGAATGAAATAGATTTAATAAAAAAAGTTTAATTAACATTATAGATGCATTATGTCATATATCTATATTAAGAGATTTTAGTTAATTTTTTCATGAACATATTAGATTTGTAATGAAAGATTACACACGTGTGCCTGAGCCACGCACACTTCCATCAGCCTCTCGTCTTCGAGCATAACGAGCCCCTACTCTCACCATACTCCCACCGCTAG
>JAWWEA010401190.1:0-11702 GCA_035222095.1 Andricus quercuspetiolicola | reverse complement strand
TAAAATTCTTTAATACCTCTCACAGGTCCTCCCAAAGTATCAATCCCATTACCCCAATTTCTATCTATTTCAGAGAATTCCATTGTTATCAAAGAAGCTACAAACCGATTTTTATTTTTATTTTCTGTTAGTTATATTTCATTTTATTTTATTTATTTTATTGTTTTGTTTTTCTAAAAATATTTTCTTTACAAAAATAATTTTATTATAATAAAAAGGGGGGTTTTAACTCCCTGTATTTTGTCTTCAAAGTAGATCCAAAATAAATTTCGAATTTTGAGCTATACTGTTTTTTAAAAAATACTTTAATTCATTCAAAAATACCTGGAAAGGATAAAGCTACTATTAAAAAAAAATGTTCAATAGCAAAGCGTATTTAAAAAAATGTATTGAATCTGTTGTAAACAAATAAGGGAATAAAAATGATTTCGTGAGGACTGACAGCGATTTGCAGTTTATTCGCACTAGATTTGAACAATTTCTGAACAAAAAGAGTTTCTTAGTCGAATTAATAAAAGTTCATCAATAATTTGTAATTTGTAAACAATTATCCATAACAGGTATTTATCATGTAATATATAAAGGCTCTTCTGAAGAATCGATTATATATTACGTAACAATTGAAGCTGAGCATTACACTTGGTTATTCAATAAAAATTTATAATTGTTTAAGCAATCTTGATTAACAAATGCACTATTTGACTATTTTTGGACGTACAAACTTGGTTCTTTCGACGCAATCATCTATAGACGACTAACATCAACATTTTTGAGAACCTTTTGATCACAATGAACAATTTTTATTATTAACAACAATCATTCAAACCAATTTTCATCATTTTATGTATTTGTAAACCAAATTCCTTTTTTTTCATAAAGTTAACAGCAAATTATTTATCAATGACTTCCTGCTATGAATCTGTAACATTTGACAATTTTTCAAACAGAATTAGTTAACAAATGCATTATTCGGTTATTATTCGGCATTTAAACTTTGTTCTTTTAACGTAATTAGGGATTAATCACAAATATGTTAACATTTTTCAGACATTTCGATAACCATCCCATAATAAATTTGTTAACATTTCAAAGACACTACAATAACCATCCGCTATTGCTAGTGTCATTAACAATGTTGGAAACAAATTTTTCTCATTTAATACATTTGCAAATTAAAAATTGCGTTTTTCTTTCGTGTGTCGTATCTCGCGCTTCGCTCTCTGTCTTTGTGCCTTCCCCGCCGTCAATCGTGATTTTATTATCATCAAAATTTTATCAACATCAAAATTTTATGTATTACGTGGAACTATATTATCACATATTAAATTTATGTTATATTATATGCTGTAGATAAGTCCGAGACTACTTATTCGGGTATAGTCCAAAAAAATTTTACTATTATTACTATTATTCTCCTACTGTTAATATTTTTTTGAGCCTATTCAATTTAATTCAGTTAATATCTAAAACAAGTTTATGATTGAGAAGTGTTTACTATTCCTAATAAGGTTTGTGATTGTTGGAAGATTGTCCCTGACTGTTGTTCCGCGCGGTCACTTTCCTTTTGTGTGTCGCTCGAGACCTTGCGACCGCGGGCGTGAAGCGGTAGTGTTGTTGTGGTGGCTCACTCGGTTCGAGTATTAACCCGTGCATCCTGAAGTCTTGATGTTTAATTTATCGTCAAGTATTTCAATCATAAATAAGCGATTCTTAAACAAAGTCTCGGTCTTATTTCTTTTTTGAATTATCGTGAAGAGTAGTGATAAGTGATCCATTAACAGTTGAGGAGGTCGTGATCATGGCTTCCGGAGCCTACATTTGGGCTAAGTTTAGAAAACTAACTTAATATATTTTATATTTCTCACATGTGGCGTGTATGAGTGAACTCGCAGGTTGGCACTCGGATTCTAGTCGAATTGGATTAAGTAACATTAAAATTAAAGTAAATTAAAAAAAACTCTACTAGACCTCTAAAATATCGGCTGTTTTTCACCTTCGTAATGTAGTATCTCGTTCTTGATTGGAAATTTTCTTTGAAAGTTATTATGCCATCAGACTACAGACAGACCGACATACAGACAGACATGCTCATGAAAATCTTAAATTAAAAATCTTTGAGTTATAGTTATGAGATATAGTACCTACTTCGTACATTGGTGAAAGAAAATGTGGCTGAAATACTTTATTTTGGGAGGAAATTGAAAAATAATTTAGTATTATATTAAATATTTCAAAGACCATGAGTTGTTGAATCGCTTCTACCAATCAGAGAAAAAAGCGAAGGCCATTGTTGATGGTCTTATTGGCTTAATTCCGAATATTAAACTTAAAAAGTTTTAAACAATTGATAGACTTCTCGGTCCGACACGTCTATCAAACACTGACTATATTTGTATATTTAAAAATGTTGAGATTTTAGAATGAAATGAAAAATAGAGATTTCATGAAAATGGTTATATATTTTTATATTTTAAGTTAAACTTGAAAAATTAATTATTTTTTTCTGCAATGACCCTATCAGCATTACAAATTAGCCTGAGCCTGCTTTTCATTTTTTCGACACAAAACAATACTTTTAGAATACTTGTCCTGGAACCTGAACAAATATTTTTTAGCAAATTTTGCATCGATCGTACAAAATGTAATTATTTAACGCAAGCAAGTAAAAGAAAGTAGTATAAATTAAAAATCTAGAGGATTTTTCGGATGTACACCTTTACCCCGGTCAGCCTAACTCGGGTCTGCAAATTCCCTTGATATCCCTGCGAGTACCTTTCGGACATGGTTTCACAGGTGCAGTCACTATATTAGTTGTTTCTATCGTTGACCTGGAGCATCGTACTTTAAAATCAAATTTGTGGACCCTCAAGAACTTTTTAATTAAATAATTTCCACAAAGCTTTTTTAGTGGAGCGCAGGATCCTTCAAATAAAACGAGACCATCTTGAAGACAAGGATTTTTTTCACATCTTGCCAATTTTTCTCCTGGAGGAAGGACCAGGTAATTTTCAGGAGGACAAGGTCCACGTTTATAAGCTTCATGGCAAGAATTAGTTGCAGGAAAATATAAATAAGATTCTTTGCAGTGGCAAATCCAATCGTTTGAATTCTCATCTGATGGGACAGAGATCATATTCTCTGGACAATTCTGTGAAAAAATATAATGAATTTTTATGATTTAAGATCAATTCCGTTCTATCAGTTTCCTTTTTTTCTGTTTTAAGGACTTCAATGCTTTTCCATCCCATTTATGCTTTTCCAAAAGACTCAATACTTTTCTTACATATTTTATAATTTTTGTATTCTACTAATCTTTCCAGGAATTCTGTTATATTGCTTTCTATTTCACAGTATCCATTTCTACAAACCCTCTTTCCAAAAATTCTATCCTTTTCCATCATATTATATTTTACAATTTTTTACCCGATTTCTGTTTCGAACTATTCTATCCACACTTATAATATTTGTATCCCAGTAAATTCAGTTTTACCACTCCTATTACCAACAATACTATTTACCATTTTCCCTTCTTCAATAATCACATCGTTTTTATCCTCATTTTATCATTTTGACTTATTCCTCTTACCAAGTATTCTATTCTTTTCTATCTCCTGATATCCAATTTCATTTTAGTATTCCACCTTAAATTTTCAACAATTACATACCTTTTCATACCATTATATATTTTTTAAATTTTATTTCCCTTTCCAACTATTCTAACTCTTCTTATTAATGTTGATCTTATTTTATCACTTTATCTTATTCCCTAGTCTAACAATTAAATCATTTCATATAATAGAAAAGGATTGTTTTCTAATCCATTTTATTCGGTTACACTCACCCTATTTCGAAAAATGCTATTCTTGTCTATCTGTTTAGAATATTTTTCGCAATTTCTGTGAACGATAACTCTAACATTTTTGTATACCTTTCTAACAATTTCATAATTTTTTTATAATGTTAGATAATATTTCGTCCTTTCCTATGTATTTCATTTTCCATTCTGTTCTTATACTTTATCCTAATCTTCCGATGAGCTATTCTATCGTTTTTTTGTCCCCTTTCATACGATGCATCTATTGTTTTAATTTCAATTCTATTTCTAATTTAAGATTTGAAATTTGTTTTCATTAACGATTATAGTATAAATATTGGTGATTATTCTAGAAACACTTAAGATTATATTATCACTTATTACATACCATAAAATCGTCACTTTGGCATCTAGTTTGACAGAAAATTACGGATAGGACACTAATTTGAAGAAACCAATTCATTTTGACCCAGACTCTAAAAACTTTTTTCAAATTAATTGAAAATCTATAATAATGTGAAGATCAATTATTTAGTTCCTCAAAGATTGAAATGCGAAAGACTGCGAGAAACTAACGTCTTCTTCAAAAAGTCTTTATGATTTTATAGATTGTCATCATAAATTTTAAAAAAACTCGTTTTTTATTGTTCAAGTCTAACCAGTATCAGATTGTAATAGATAAATAGAAATTGCAAAACCTTTAATTTAAAACACATTAAAGGATAAATTGGCTTCCTTTTCCTGATTTGTAATATACAAATAAGTCAATAAATAAATAAAAACATTGTTCAAATTTTTTTTATAGATAATGACATTTTTTCATATATGGATCCATAAATGTATAATACAGCAATCATTTAAAAATCAACAAAGAAAAGAGTTCTATTCAAATTACATAGACACGTGTTCAGTTGCAGGTAATTTATGCCAATAAAATTAACATTAAAATTATGATAAACACATAGTCTTATAAGATGTTGAAGAATAAATGTAGTCTTTGACCTCATATGATCAGAAGTAAAGTTTTAGCACACTTTTAAAGAAATTAAAATAAAATTTAAGTTCATTCATTATTTTGATATAATAATAATTAATAACTCTATAATTTGAAAATTGTTCATTACAAAAAAAACGGATACAAGGAGAAAGTCTTGTTTTGGCAGGGGAAGGGAACTAGAAGGAACACAGTGGTCACTCGGAAGGGATGGAGTAGAAGAACACAAGTTAATAAATTTTTTTTTATACCCTCAACCTCGGTTTTTTTTCATCTCTGCTTCCAAATATTTCCACCCTTTTCTATCCTTTTCCTATCCCATTTTAGCCTCTCTTCTAAATACTTTTTCACTCAACAAAATCTCTATATACAAAAACACTGATATTTTTCATTTGTTTTATACAGAAAAATGTATAAAACAAATGAAAAAAAAATCATTGTCTTGTCCACTATATATAGACTATATACAGGGTCATCAAAAAGTGTCGGACCCTCCACCCCCTTATCAGCGAAAAAATGCGCTTCCGTGAGAAATGTTTCAGACAAAAATTTCAGGGTTTTAGACGAGGATCTGGATGGTGACCTTGAGGCTGACCTCGACGTTGACCTTCAAGGCTATTTCAAGGTCAACTTTTATTTTTCAAATAGAAACCCCTATTTTTGATACCGCCAATCGAAAGAACGCAAAATTTTACGTTCAGATGTGTATCAAGGTCATGTGAACCGAAGACCTTCGAGGTCATTCCAGGGTCGCATACACTCAAACGAGGTCTAGACGGCTGATCAGCGAAAATATGCGTTTTCGTAAGAAATGTTTCAGACAAAAGTTTCAGGGTTTTGGACGAGGATCTGAATGGTGACCTTTCTGACCTTGGAATTGACCTTCAAGGTTGTTTCAAGGTCAACTTTTATTTTTCAAATGGAAACCCCTATTTTTGATACCGCCAATCGAAAGAACGCAAAATTTTACGTTCAGATATGTATGAAGGTCATGTGACCCGAAGACCTTCGAGGTTATTCCAGGGTCGCATAAACTCAAACGAGGTCTAGACGACTGATCAGCGAAAATATACGGTTTCAGACAAAAGTTTCAGGAAAAAGTGAAAACAGCGAATTTCAGAAACAGATTACAATATTGGTGATCGTCTTATGTTTCGCAAGTGCATGAAATTCAGAAACAAATGACAATATGAGTGATCGTCTTATGTATGAGGCTTTCAATGTAAATTGTGCGGAGTCCTTCTTTTCTTTTACTGAATTTTTCGTTACCCGCAGTTATTTAAAATGGCAGAGGTGTCTGAAAGAGAACGTATAACGTTATTAATAATGCGAGGATGGGGGGATCACTAAAGAGGCTACAAATCAGTACAGCGATTATTTAATGAAAATTTTCGAGCCCAAAATAATGCAATTTGTAAAAGTGCTGGAATACGTACAATTCAACGCTTTAATGATACTGGTAGTGTTAAAGACCGTCCAAAGTCTGGAAGATCTAAAACTGCAACAAATGAAAATAAATCATTAGAAGTTTTTCAGTCATTTGTTGAAGATCTTCATATTTCTATTAATCGTGTTTCTCAGGAAAATGAAATCAGCTTCGGATCTGTTCATAAAATTTTAAAATTAAACAAATGACAGCTCTAGAAAATTTCTTTAATTCAAGATCTATCTGAAGATGACTTCGATAGACGCTTGGAGTTTTCTGATACTCTAATGCAAATGATTATTGATGATCCCGAGTTGCTCGATAATATTGTCTTCTCTGACGACGCATCTTTTCAACTAAATGGTAATGTAAATAGACATAACTGCAGATACCTGTCAGGAGATAATCCTCACTGAGTGAGAGACAATCATACTCAGTATCCACAAAAACTTAATGCTTGGGCAGGTATTTTCAGAGGCCAACCAGTTGGCCCTTTCTTCATTGAAGGTAATTTGACAGCTGCCACTTACGAAACCTTACTTCGAGAACAAGTTGTTCCAGCTATTCAACGATTGGCTAATGGAAATTTAGAAGACGTTTACTACTGATTGAAGATTTGATGATGGAAGATTTACGCCGAAGAATATTACAGGAGATGCAGATGATACCTACGGAAATGTACCGTAACGCAGTTAGAGGGGTTTATAACAGATTATCACATTGCCAAACTGTGCACGGACAGCAATTTGAACATATTTTGACCGATCAGCCGTGTAGACCTTGTTTGAGTTTATACGACCCTGGAATGACCTCTAAGGTCTTCGGGTCTCATGACCTTGATACATATCTAAACGTAAAATTTTGCGTTCTTTCGATTGTCCGTGTCAAAAATAGGGGTTTCCATTTGAAAAATAAATGTTAACCTTGAAATAACCTTGAAGGTCAACGCCAAGGTCAGCTTCAATGTCACAATTCAGATCCTCGTCCAAAACCCTGAAACTTTTGCCTAAAACATTTCTCACGAAAACGCATATTTTCGCTGATAAGGGGGGGGGCGACACTTTTTGATGACCCTTTATAACGTTTTCACCTGGGAAGGGAAGGATGAGAGGCTGTGTGAGAAGGAAGCAGTAAGATTTAGAAAAGAGGAGGAATCGGAAAAGGGTATATGTGTAAAAGATGGAGGGGAAAGGGGCAGAGTGGAATGAAGGAGAGGATATTACAGAGAAGTTGGGAAGGCCGTAAAGGAGCAGCGTGGAAAGGGATAGAGTGATTACAACAGCTTAAGGGAAGAGGAAAAAAATAGATAAAAACGGATGTGTGTGTGAGGGAGAGGGGGGAGAGAGAGAAGAGAAATGGAAAGAGTAGAGTGGAATTGAGAATAGGTAAGGGGTAGTGAGGGATTAGAAAGAGGTGAAATGGAGAAGGGATGGAAAGATAAAGGGAGGAGGGGGTAGTACGTTAAATAGTTGGAAAGGGAAAGAGAAGTATTATAATCGAAGAAGGGAAGGGTGAATAATTAGTTGGAAGAGAGTATAAATATGTTCAAAATAAAATAAAATTATTAATAATAAATTATTAGTGACAAAGATAATAGTGAATCGTTATCGAATTGTCTAAAAAAAAGTTTTAAAATTTGTTATTAGCAGATCATTACATTAAAAGAACAAAGTTAAAATACTGATAAATAGCCAAATAATTCATTTGTTAATTAAGATTGTTTGAGCCTTAAACAAACGTTATCAATTCATACCAAGTAACCATTGTTAAATGAAATTGCCATCCGTGAAAAAAGGAAAATTTTATTTATAAATACATAACATGATAAAAGTTTGTTGAAACAATTGTTGATAACAATAACAATTGTTTATTGTCCTCGCAGTGTCCTTAAAAATTGGGATGTTAATTATTTGCAGTTGACTTCGTTGAATGGGCCAAGTTTGTATACGTCTGAAAATAGCAAAGTAGTACATTTTTAATCGCGATTGTTTAAAGAATAATCCATTTTCTTGGATAACCAAATTTGATACTTAGATTTCATTGCAAAGTAATATGTGATCGATTCCGTAGAAAAGACTTTATTTATTCCATCATAAATACCTGATGTAGATAATTGTTCGTGAGGTTTGTTAATAATATAACAAATTATCTACTATCTTTCATTAATTAAACTAAAGAACACTTTTTTTCATAAAGTTTTCAAATTTAGTGCGAATCAAATGACGAATCGCTACAAATCCCCCTCAAACCATTTTTATTCACTCATTTGCTTATTAAAAAAACTGAATAGATGTTTAAACGTTTGCGTTGCTATTGAAAGCATTTTTCGGATAGCTTTCTCATATTTTATAGGCATTTTTGAATGAATCCAAGTATTTGTTAAAAAAATTTTAATTCACAAATGTTTTTTTTATTTATTCCCTAATTATTAATTTTTCAATGTTTGAGTTGTTTTCTTAACTAGATAAAACTAATTTAAATTGTGCAGTTCCTTATGCTTTTTGAAAATGACTAAATTTTTACGGGTATTAAATTTGAGCTTAATCTGTATTGGAGATTTCCAGTTTCTAAATTTCTCTATGAATTCGGTAAGTTTTGTGCGAATACTACCGTCTTCAACATTTTGTCCACCTTTTAATTTTCATTCAAACACTGTAGCCCTTGAAATTAAAAAAAAAATAAAATACTTTCAATCTTGGAAATTCCATTCAAATTCCTTAAATCTTATGAAATTCCTTTTGATATCCATCCAAATATCAGCAGATTACGCTAAGTCTTTACAATCCGTTAAAACCCAATGAAATATCTTAAAAACCTCGTAAAGTTTCATTAAACTTAATATTTGCTGAAATCCCATAAAATTTACTGAAGTACCTTGAGATTTTTTAAAATCCCTCAAAATGATTGACATTCTCGAAAATCTTATTAAATTTGTAAAAATCCTTTTAAAAATCCCTGTAAATCTTTTAAAATCTTTGGAAATTCCTTCCAATTTTTTTTATCTCTCGAAAATTCCTTGGAATCATTGGAAATGCCCTCAAATCTATGAAATTTTTTTAAGCCCCTTAAAATCCCTTCAAATTCTTTAAATTTACGGGAACTTATTAAAAATCTTTTAAAATCACTGAAATTCTTTGAAATCCTTGTGAATAGATTCTTTGAAATCAATTAAGAAATTATAAAATCTGTTGAAATCACGTGAAATTACATGAAATCTGATCATATTCCTTGAAATCTCTTTCAATATTTGAAGGCTTATAAAACCTCTTATTAAAATACCTGATTGAAAGCTTTTAAAATCCCTTAGAATTACTGAAACTCCTAAAAATTTCATAAGATCCTTTAAAATATTTGTAAATCTTGAAAAACCTCTGAATTCCTTGGAATCTTTTTCAATAACCTGAATCTTATAAATAATATAAAATCCTTTCGAATCTTTCGAAATTCAAGGAAATCCTTTGAGAACGCATATTAATCAAAATATTTTAAATTATCTTCAAAGCTTTGAAATCCTACGAAATACCTTAATTTTGGTAAAATTCTTTGCAAATTATAGAAATAATATAAAATGTTTAGAACTTTTTGTGTCCATTGAAATCAGTTAAAAATCGCATAAAATCGTCTCAAAAGAATCCTTTAAAATATTTGAAATTCTCTGAAGTAATCCAAAAGTTATTTGCAACAAATAAAGTTAGTTAAATAACAGGAAATAATCGATATTCCCTTATTTTTTATTTCAAAGTGATTTATAATCAATTTACTGTAATATTTTAATTGTATTGTAATATTTTGCAACATGAACATGATTTCTAAACATATTATCCTGATACATAAACATAAAAATATGAAGCTAATTGATTTTTTATTCAAATTAATCTAAATTCATTCCGAGATGAAAATATGATGAAAATAAGAATCATTATAATAAATAAGGCCCATGAAATTCCAAGACATCTAATTACTTTTCCTAAAATCCCAGAAAATTTATTAAAATACCTTGAGAGAATTTAAAACACCTCAAAATCATTAAAGTCTACGGAAATCTGATAAAATCCATTAAAATTCTTTAGAAATTCCATGGAATCTTTAAAAATATCCCAAAACCTTATGGAACCTATCAAATCGTCTCATATTTTCCAAGATGATACGAAATCCTTCAAAGCCACATGCAAATTCTTTTAAATGCCTTAAAATCATTATATTGTGAACGATTCTTAGAATCTTTTAAAATAGGCCAAGTCTAGGTTCAATGAAGTTCCATGAGCGTAGAATAAATATTATCGGCGAGGCCAGGGGAACTGGAAAAGTGCGTCAAGGTTCACCATAATTCGGTAAGTGAAGATCAAATTATAGTTGATGGTTTAGGTGACTGCTCTAGTAACAAAACAATTCCATGCGGTGCTAAAACTATTAGTGAATTTGAAGGACGACTAAAGACTCATGAAAGATTCAGAAAGTCAAAACCAGGGTTTAAATCTCAGCTGATTAGAAAATCAGATAGCGTAAATGATTACGTAAAAAATAAAACGTCAGGATCACCTACAAATAAAGCTTCGCGTTGTTTCAATTGCAGAAAACGTAAAGGTTGCAGCGTTAGTGGATACTGAAAGCGCACTTAGCCTCTTACGGGAAGATATCTTTGAGAATGTGAAAGCAATGAAGTTGAGCGAATCAAAAGCGGTTATGATCGAAGATGAACCGTACAACTTGGATTTACATGTACAAGTCATAGCTAATCGAAACGGTAGTATAGTATATTTCATAGCGAGAAGAAGAGCTCCATCTTTTCATGATAAGGGCAATATTTTCGGAACGAGTGGTAGGTGAGGGCCCACCACACGAACGTGATTTCTTTCTTCGAGTCGGCGCAGTCAAGCACTATTGCGTATGCTTCTACACGCAATACCTGATATATTTTACAGAATTTTCTTAAAACTGATCTTTAAAAATTAACATCCATCAACACCTTAACTCTAAGACCGTTCGTTCTTATCGCCTTGCCTTCCTCGCTTCGCCTCACCTCGCACGCATGCCCCTACTTTCTCGCTCTGCCTCACATTGCCAAACTCTGTCTCCGCGGCTATTAGCTAATACTTATCTACTATTTACAATCTCTCCCTTTCCATTCCTCTTTCTCCTTCCTTCTCTTCTTCACCATCTTACACAACACCCCCTTAACCCGCGCTACTGTCCTTTTGTACCCCCTTTATTGCATGAAAAACTCCATGCTTATCTCATTCCTTTCCATCCCCTAACACTCCTCCAACTGGGCTTCACTGTTGCATCCTCCTGCCCGCACAATTCACACATCCTCTTCTCCCTAGAGAGCCAGAACCTATTAAAGTCCTCCATGCACCCACATCTCATCCTCGCTATAAGCTCCTGACTTCCTTTCTCTAATTTCTCACACAAATATTTCGCTCTCTCCATTGGCATAATCCACCCATACTTCCTATTGAACCTTAACT
>JAWWEA010401001.1:0-11712 GCA_035222095.1 Andricus quercuspetiolicola | reverse complement strand
CGCAGTCGTGGGTTTGAAAATTTTCTAAATCGCTGCTTCCGAGTTCTGCTTATCTTTCTAAAAACATTCAGCATGCACTAGAACGATACACTTCTGAAAAATGCTTCAAAATTAAATTCTTTTGCTGAAAATTAACTTTTCTATTGATAACTTATACCTTCGTATTGAAAACCTAACTGCTTTGTAGAAAATTCGTCTTTTTTGGTAGCAAGTTATTCTTCCTTATTGAAAATTTATCTTTTTGTTTGGAAATTAATGTCTCTGATTGAAAAATCGAGTATTTTCTTGAAAATTCATTTTTCTTTATTGAATATTAATTCTTTTACTGAAAATTCAACTATTCATTTTTTATTGAAAATCCATCTTTTTATGCATAAACTGTCCATGTATGAATCCACACAATAGACGACGCCATTTTCTCCCAATCACAGCACTAATTGAGCAATATATTTCAAAAACATTATTTTTTTTGAAAGACGCGATGAATATTGTTTAAGATCACAATAAGAGCATTAAGTTAAGAAAGTTTTGCGTAAAAATTCATACTGTAAACTTGAAAATTGAAAATTAGAAACGATAGAATCGTAGTCGACTTTGTGCAATTTTTAGAGATTGTCAAAGTGAACTTTGTGTTAACTATTTTTAAGTTTTTATTTAAAAAATAAACAACAAACACACTTGCGAAAAATACAAAGTGCATCTTTTGGTGTCATATGATTTTATTTTATAAATCAATCATCTAAATAAAGACTTCATATTCTTTCCCCTATTCCCCCCTTTGCCCATTTTTTCAACAATTCCTCTTTTTCTCCTGTTGTCGAAGAACTTCCCCTTTTCTCGTTTTTCACTTAAATGCGAACTGAGTTAATAGAAACCAATAAGAAAATCAAAATATTTTCCGTTGGGGACTACCAGAAATGGGGCATTGGGAGAGTAGGGGAGGGGGTAGTAAGGGATAGGGTGCATGAATTTCTCAAATTCAGAATTATGATTAGTGACCCCGAAATGCCCCCGAATCTTACTCATAACAAAAAAATACTGACTTTCCTCCAGAGCCGATATATCAGTTTTCCGGTCCTCTAGCCCTTATAACTGCCGTATTTATATTTCGATACTTAACAAAAGAAACTGTAGACAACGAGAGAAATAAAAATTGAAATAGTTTTAAAGGTGATTTTACCCGAAAATATGAGAATAATAGGGTAATACATTTTTCTAAATAAAATTAATGTAGGTACCATATTGAACTAAATACGAAACGCCTCAAATGCCTAACATTTCACGTAAGAATATAGCAATTTAAGAAAAAATAGATGAATTGTAACCGAAGAGATAAATTTTCAATTAAGGGGATAAATTTACGACGATAAGGACGAATTTTTATCCAAATAGTTGAGAATTTTCGAACAAAAATGATAATTATACGATAATTATATTATATTTTCATTGTACTATATAATTGGAACAAAAGTTATGAATCTCGAGCCGCAAAAATTAATTTTTAATAGAAAAGTATTTTTGGTGGCTTTTTTTGAAAATCTTGAAAATAGTTATATCTCTTGCGGGTCTGAGGGATCTAAATTCGAAAATCTAATATTCTAAAGAAGAACCTGGATCTTAATGTAGGAAAGTGTCCCTGAAATCTTGGTCCTCGCCCGACTCGCACCCGCTTACCTGCTAAGTATACCCCCACAATTGCACCCAGCACGTTACCCCTCACTTGCTTTTATCAAGCAAGAGAGAGATTTTAAAGAGATCTTAAAATTGGGCAGATGACAATTCAGCGCCAGCTACCTGTGGACGGTTCCCCTACTGCACGGCTTTCCCTCACTCAGCCGAACTGCTGTCGTCCATCCAGGTCAGCGGGAGTCCTTTGTATCTAATGGGCACTAGAAACCGGAATGTAACATTTTTTAATATTACCCCTTGGTAATTTACAAATAAAACAATCGAAATCTGCGGAATAATGACGATTCCAAAGATATGTTATTCGACTTAAAAAGTGGAAAATCAAAGAATGTTGAAGTGCATATGAAATTTTATGGGAAATTTTGGAGCATATTTTACTCAATTACACTTAACTTGGGAAATCCCGGAAGCTAAACTTAGGCCAAATTTGAAATCTTATTAACTAACATTATAAATTTGGTTTAGTTTTCAAACAATCGCACTTCTCAAAATTATCCTTGAATAATTTTGGATGAAATAAAAAGAAACGAGCTTCAAAATAACTTGATAGATTTTGTATTTTTTTTTTGTGAAAATTAAGTGTTTATTTTCGAAGAGATTCGTGTGGTCCGATTTTTAAATGTTTGTCTGTTTAAACATTTATGGTAATGCAAATAGCGAAAAGTAGTCGATTTGTTCGGTTTTTTTTTTGCTTGGAAAATTTTTTCCTATGCTCAGCATTGCCGGACTGAATGCGCAGGAGTTTTTGAAAGCAAAAAAATTATTATCTGGTAAAGTTAATTGTGATAAATGAATTAAATTAACAGCCTGCATTATGGATTTTTCGTCTTTAAAGTACATTTTTGAGTTAAAATTATTTGCTTTTATTAACAAAATGATACTTGATCGTATGAGTTTGTTATTCGATATTTTTTAATAATTTCATTAACAGATTGCATTAAAAAAATGCCAAGTGTGAACATTTAAAGACGGGGAGAAATAGTCTGTTTGGTTAACAAGTCAAACGACTTGTTGGAAATCCGTCTTTTCGGATGAGGATTCGAATTCTTTGTTGAAAATTCATGTTTATTGATTGAATTCAAATGTTTTTGAACTAAACTTAAAATATTTTTTTGTTAAAATATCAAATATTATCATTTTTGTTGAAAACTCATCCGCTTTGGTAAAATTGAAGTATTTTGTTGGAAAATCGTGATTTTCGGTAGAGATTTTATTTTTTAAACTGAAAATTGGTCTATTCCTTTATCAACTATAATTATTCAGTTGAATGTTGAACACTTTTGTTGACAACTTTTTTTTATGTATGCTCATTTTAGAAGAAACTTCATCTCTGCGATGGAAAATTTTGGATTGAAATATGAACTATTACATGTTTCGTTGAGACATTAATCTTCTTTGGTTGAAAAATCAACAAGTTTTTGCAAAAGTTCATTTCTCTGATTATTGAAGGTTCATCATTTTTGTTGAAATTTTATTTTTTTGCCTTTAAAATTCAACAATTTGGTTCAAAATTCATCTTTTATGGAAGCACATTCATTTTCTTGGTGCAAAATTCATCTTTTTAGTTGAGAACTCAACTATTTGGTTCAAAATTATTCTTTCGATTAAAATTATAATCCTTCAGCCAAATAAATGACTTTTGAACAGAATTATTAAATTTTGTACAAAGTAGATTATTTTTGACTAAAGGAGATTAATTCTCTTTGAAAATTTTAATAATAAATATTTTACCTGAACAAGATTTTTATTTTGAATCAAAAAGATTTGAATTCAGCCAAAAAAAATTAGTTTTGAACAAAGTAGATAAATCTTCAACACAAAGAAAAGTTTCAACAAAACAGTTTTAAACAGATTTTTTAACCAAAAAGTCTATTTGTGCCTATCTTCAAATGTCCACACTGGGCATTTTTTAAATTCAATCTGTTTATAACATCAATGAAAAATATCGAATGACAAACTCATATGGTCAAGTGTCATTTTCTTAATAAAAGTAAGTAATTTTAAGTCAAAAATGTAATTTAAAGACGAAAAATCCATAATGCAGAGTGTTACTTCAATTCATATATAGCAGTTAACTTTACCAGGTAATAATTTTTTTACATTCAAACACTCCTGCGCATCCAGTCCAGCAATGCTGAACATAGGAAAAAATTTTCCACGCAAAAAAAAAACCTGAATAAATCGACTATTTTTTGCCATTTCATTACCATCAATGTTTTAAAAGACAAAAATGTAAAAATCGGGCCACGTAAATCTCTTCAAAACTAATCACTTAATTTTTTCAAAAAAAAAAGAAATCCAAAATCAGTCAAGTATTGCCTTCTACAAGTTATTTTAAAATTCGTTTGTTTTTATTTCATCGAAAATTATTTAAGGATAATTTTGAGAAATGCGATTGTTTGAGAAATAAACCAAATTTATAATGCTAGTTAATAAGATTTCAAATCTGGCTTAATTTTAGCTTCCGGGATTTCCCAGGTTATGTGAAATTGAATAAAATATGCTTAAAAATATTCCGTGAAATTTCATATACACTTGAACATTATTTGATTTTCAACATTTTAAGTCTAATAAAACATCGTTGGGATCGTTATCATTCGTAGATTTCGAATATTTTGTCTGTAAATTACCAAGTGCTAAAATAAAAAAATGTTACATTCCGCCTTTTAGTGCTCATTAGGTACATATATGGAATAATGTAAAAAATAAAAAGATTACTAAAACTTTTTAATAACGACGAAAGAGATTAAGAAATATTTTTTAGTGCGCGCGTGCCTCAGAACTCACACACAGTAGATATACAAATTATCAAGCTCACGACTTTGGTTGAAATTGCGCATTTCTCAAAAACAAGGTCGTAAATTTCTTATACTTTGAAACGTCGTAGCTATACGGAATAATTATTAATTTCACGTCTTTGCCAGAGAGTCGAAATTTAAAAAAAAAAAAAACAGGTTCACAACTTCTCTTGTATTTTTGAATTATCGTTCTTTCACTTAATAATCTCCAGATACAAAACATGAGGGTCTTTGCTGCTGTGTTCCTTGCTTCAGCGGTTTTACTCAATTTTGTTGGTAAATATATATTGATTACCCGATTAGTTATAAATGTTAGAAATGGTAGAATTTTAAATTGAAAATCGTTAAAATTCAAAGAAAAAAAAATTCCAGCGCATAGGCTTATAGCCCAAAAAAGAAAAATACAAATTTTTCTTCACCCCTAAAATTCAGAATGTTTTTTAACGTTCCTCGTTGTTCGTAGGAAGTTCTGAATTTTCAAAAAGCGAAAGTCGCAATGAGAAAAATCTACAGAACCACTTGAAGAAACAGAAAGAAATAATTTCCGCAGCCAAATATTCTTTTTTTCGGTTCAAATTAATTTTTCTAACTGAAAATTTAATTACTTGAGCAGAAGATTCATAACTTTTGTTAAATATCCATGTCATTGGTTGATAATGAAATTATTTTTGGTACAAACAATGAAAGATAATTCCTTTTGGTCGAAAATTCGTCTTCTTCGGGTAAAAATTGTGTTATTCGGTTAAAAATTCAAATACATTTTAAAAAAATTATCCTTTTTGAGTAATAATTTATCTTTCCTGTTGAAAATTGGTCTTTCGGGTGAAACAAACAACTACTTGGTTGAAAGTTCACTTTTTTATTGAAAGATTTATATTTGCGGATTGAAAATTCAAATGTTGCGTAGAAAATTCAGATTCTTTGCTTGAAAATTGAACAATTTGGTTGGATTTTTCTTCTCAATTGATTGATAAATCTTAGTCGATGAAAATTGAAAAATTTAATCATTTGCTTGAAGATTCATTTATTAGTTTGAAAATTAGTCTTCTTTGATTGAAAACCAGCCTGCTTGTTCAAAAATGTAATATTTTAATGAAAATTTATATAAACAGTTGAATTTTCAACACAAAAGATTATTTTCGAGGAAGAGAGATGAAGTTTGAACCAAATAGTTGAAAAAAAGAAAAACCAATTTTTAAGCAAAAAAGATTCTTTATAAAAGATGAATTGTTAACTCACAAGGATAAATATTCCGTCCAAAAAAATGATTGATCAACCAAACAGTTGAATTTTCGACTACTAAAAACCACTTTAGAGCAAAATAACTGTATTTCCAACAAACTAATTAAATTTTCACCCAAATAGACGAATGTTGAACTAAACAGAATGAAAAAGTCGCACAAAAAATCCTCCACACCAAAAATCCGGTGGTCATATCAAAAAGTGATCGCTAACAAATTTGTAGATATTTTTTGAATGCACATTTCTTCTTGTTTCATTCGTTTTCGCACTTTGCTTCGTTTTTCCAAAAATTTAATTTTTCCATTCCTAATGTTATTTTTCCCGATTAAAACAAAAATTACGTAACCTATCAAAAAATTATTCAGCATAAATTTGTAGCTCTTTTGTGGGTAAACAAATTTGATCTATTTGTTTTTTTCGTATGTTGTGTCGTTAGTCCAAAAATTCAATTTTTCTATTTTAATTGCATTTTTTTACGAATAAAACCAAATCTGTGGGTTCTATCAAAAAGTGAGCTGTAACAAATTTGTATATCATTTTTAAATACACAATTTTTGTCACTTCATCTTTTTTTTTGATCTTGCATACTTTGCCCGCAAAATGTAATTTGTGATTATTCATTATTTTTTGTGCGGTCAAGACTTGAATTTTTGAGTTTTCAAGGAAATTCGAAAAGTTGTTGTGAAAATTACATAGTGTGTTCAAAATGTAATGTTCTTTTCCCCCTCTGATATTTATTTATATGGTGAGTTGTTCTGTTTGAAGTCTTCATTTCCGTTTGTTTTTTAGAATTTTGTAAATGCTGTAACTCCGGTAATTTTTTCTCTATCAACAAAAGTTATGAAGATACTTTTCAAAAAACAAGTTCATCAGTTTACTATACATTAAAACGTCGTACATATATGGAATAATGTAAGAAATAAAAGGATTACTAAAACTTTTTAATAACGACGAAAGAGATTAGGAAACACTTTTTAGTGCGCGTTTGCCTTGTTGAGACGTACACAGTTTTATTATACGTATGAAAAATTTTATCTGCAACATGCACAGAACTCGCACACAGTAGTTATACAAATGACCAAACTCACGATTTTGGTGGAGATTCGAAATTTTTAAAAAATCAAGTTCACAACTTCTTTTGTATTTTCAATTATCGTTCTTTCACCGAACAATTTCCAGCTAGAAAAGATGAGGGTCTTTGGTACTCTGTTCTTTGCTTCAGCGGTTTTGCTCAACTTTGTTGGTAAATATATATTAATTAAAAGATTAGTTATAAATATGAAAAATCGGAGAATTTTAAATTTAAGGCCATGCAAGTAGTGGGTAACGTGATTAAGACAGTCCTGAGACCCATATTTTTTGCCCCATATTTAAAAATTAAAGTTAAAATAAAGCCGTAAAAATTTATGAAAACAGTAATAAGTTTACAGGAATAGTTTTTAGCAACGCAGAGAGTTGGTGGCAAAAAAGTTTATTATGATAATAATAAATATCAACCGGTGCAATCGGGCATTACGGCAGAAGTTCTCTTCTCTGTCGGTAACGAAGAAACCCAATGTAACTTCCACTTCCAGGTTTATTTTCTTGTAAAATATTTTTTTTCTTTAAAATTGCCACCAAAGGAAACCAGAAATATGTAGATTATTGCCTCCTCTTTCATTTTGCAAATTTTCAGAGCGATATCTTATTTCGTTTGGAAATAAGTTATGAAACAAGAATTTTCTCCCACCCTGAAACTCAGAATTTTTTAGACATTTCATGTTGGTTCTAGAATGTTCGAAAGTAAAATCTATAGAAACACTTCAAGAAAAATAGTAATTTCTAGAGTTAAATATTCATTTTTTTGGGTTCAAGTTGACTTTTTCAACTGAAAATTTAAATATTCCAGTTGAAGATTCATAATTTTGATTAAAAATCTATCCCTCTGGTTAAAAATCCAATTATTTTTGGCACAAATAATCAAAGATAATTCTTTTTGATTGACAATTCTTCTCGTTTAGCTAACAATTGCATTATTTGATTGAAAATTCAAATATTTTGTCAGAAAATTATTCCTTTTGTTTAATAATCTGACCTTATTGTTAAAAATTCGTGTTTTTGGGTTGAAAATGCAACTATTTGGTCGAAAATTTACTTTTAATTAAAAAATGTATATTTGCTGATTGAAAATTCAAATGTTTCGTAGAAAATTCATATTTTCTGCTTAAAAATTGAACAATTTAGTTGGATTCTTTTCCTCCTGATTAAAAAAAACCTCTCTTGATGAAAATTGACAAATTTAGCAACTTGTTTGTAAGTTCATGTATTTGATCGAAAGCTAGTCTTCTTTCATTGAAAATTAATCTTATTGTTTAAAGATTTAATGCTTTTGATGAAAATTCAACCAAACGATCAGATTTTCAAACAGAAAAGGTTGAACTTCAACCAAGTAATTGAATGTTCAAGCCTAAAATACGAATTTTTTAAAACACAGTTGAATTATCAACGTGAAAAGTTGAATTTCCAATAAAAAAGATCACCTTTAACGAAGAAAGATGAATTTTGGACCAAATAGATGAAACAAAGAAAAATTAACTTTCAAGCAAAAAAGATAACTTTGTCTTCATAAAACACCAATTTTTAATCCACAAGGACATATTTTCTATCGAAAAAAAGGATTGCTCAAAAAAACAGTTGAATTTTCGACTTATGAAAACGGCTTTTGATCAAAATGATTGAATTTCCAACAGAATAATTAAATTTTCAACAAAATAGACGAATTTCTAAGTGAAAGTAATGAAAAAGTCGCACAATCCAAACACTGAGTATTAGGTTTGATTAAAAAATTGTTGTGAATAAAACAAAAATTACAAAAACATTTTTTTGTTGGTAATTTGATGAAAATGAATAACCTCAGACGGAAAAAAGTAAAAAAAAATTTTTTCGTCGCAACATAATATTTCAAGAGAAGGAATTACAGAGGCATGTACATATTATTAAGGTTTCAGTAAAATTTTTTTCTATTTTTTACGGATTATGTTTAAACCGATTTTCACGGAAGAAATTTCGAAACTTTAATCAAATTGTCAAATTTTCCACTTAAAAATATAAGTTTTCACCTAGTTTTATTCAACGAAAAGAGAAAAATTTTCACGCAAAGAAGTTTAGTTTTCAACAAAATTTCAATAAATTCAAGCTAAACAGAACTTTTTTTAGTAAACACTTGCCATTTAAACCGAAATAGAAGAATTTCCTACTAAAAAAAGTCCCAACTAGTTCAACTCAACTAAAAATGGAGAAGTGTTAACAAACTAGATGAGTACATAACCAAAATGATGAATTTCTAAGAAACCAGATTAATTTTCTACGCAAACAAACCAACTTTCAACAGAAGACATGGATTTTCTGTCATATTGGGTTACAAATTCAACTATTTTCTTCAATCGGAAAATCCTTGTTGGTTCAAAATCGAAATATTTTCAACATAAAAAAAACTTGACTGTTTCGTTTCAAAATTCAACCACTTGGTTAAATTTGAACTAATTTGTTAAAAATAATCTTTTTGGTTGAAGATTTATTATTTTAGTTGAAAATCCATCTCCTTGATCAAAAATGTACCCATCTTTTATAAAAAATAGAAATGTTTTTTTGGTAAAACATCAAGTATTACATTTTTTGTCCGGTTAAGGATACAACTATTTTGTTGTAAAGTTGTTTTTTCTTCTGGCTGAAAGTTACCTTTTTTGTGGAAATTTTAACTAATAAGTTAATAATTCGTCTTTTCGGCATGGTTTGAACAAAAAATTGAATTTTTTATCATTGATTATTTTTTGTGAGACAAAAATTTGAATTTTTGATGTTTCAAGAAAATTCATGGAGCTGTTATGATAGTCTTGTTGGTATTTCAGAAAGCAGCGTTTTTCTTCACCTTACTTTTTTACACGTTGTGCGCTGTTTGGGTTAAAATGTTCATTCTCGTTTGTTTTTTTAGATATTCAAAATGCTATACTTTTCAAAATTTTATTTTTATCGAAAAGGTCATTGACATAAATTGTTTGAATTTCCGAGTACTAGAATAGTCGTACATAGAATTTTCATATCTTGAAAAAACGGTTTCAAAATTTTGAACATGTTCTAGCTTTTCGAATTTTCATTCCGAATAGCTGGCTAACGAACTTGTCCTCTTCCCTCAGGTCTTAAAAATTGTACTAAAACTCAATCCAATCTGATCATTTTTTTGAAATTTATTGTGCCTACAGGCTACAGGCAGAAATCCAAATTAGAATTTTTCAAAATGATGAAACTCACGACTTTGGTTGATAGCGGGAATTCAAGAGAAAAGTTCGTGCATTTTTTATATCATAAGAACTCGTATTTATATGAAATAATGTCAAAGAAAGAAATATATATACATATATTTATATTATATTATATTATATTATTTATATATATGTTGAGCACGTGCATGCATTTCCTAGAGGTACATGGTTTTATTATACGTAGATAACAATTGATTGGAATGCCGCGAAAAATTCCAGAAGATACATTTTTCTATTTACCAGGCTCACGACTTTGGTTGAGATAGCGCATTTTTCAAAAACAAGTTCGTAAATTTCGTATACTTTGCAACGCCGTACCTATATGGAATAATGCAAAAAATAAAACGATTACTAAAACTTTTTAATAACGACGACAGAGATTAAGAAACATTTTTTAGTGCGCGCTTGCCTGGTTCTGACGTACATAGTCTTTTATATGTATAAAAAATTGTATTTGACAAATGCTCAGAACTCGTACACAGTAGTCATACAAATTATCAAACTCACGACTTTGGTTGAGATTGCGCATTTTTCAAAAACAAGCTCGTAAATTTCTTATCCTTTGAACCGTTGTGCCTATACGGAATATTTATTAATGTTACGACTTTGGCAAAGAGTGGAAGTTTTTTAGAAAAAAAGTCCACAAGTTTTTTTGTACTTTTGAATTATCGATCTTTCACTCAATAATCTCCAGCTTGAAAACATGAGGGTCTTTGCTGCTGTGTTCTTTGCCTCAGCAGTTTTACTCAATTTTGTTGGTAAATATATATTGATTATCAGATTATTTTTAAATGTAAGAAATGGTAGAATTTTAAATTAAAAATCGTTAAAATTGAAAAAAAAGTTCCAGCGTCATAGACTTATAGCCCAGAAAAGGAAAATACAAACTTTTCTTCAACCCTAAAATTAAGAATGTTCTTTAACATTCCTCGATGGTCGTAGGGAATTCTGAATTTTCAAAAAGCGGGAGTCGGAATGAGAAAAATCTGTAGAAAAACTTGAAGAAAGAGAAAAAATAGTAATTTCCAAAATCAAACATTTGTTTTTTGGGCTTCAAATTAATTTTTCTAACTGAAAATTTAATTACATCAGCTGAAGATTCATAACTTTTGTCAAATATCCATCTCATTGGTTAATAATCGAATTATTTTTGGTACAAACAATGAAGGATAATTCTTTTTGGTTGAAAATTCTTCTTCGGCTAAAAATTGTGTTCTTTGGTTAAAAATTAAAATATTTTGTCAAAAAATTATTCCTTTTGATCAATAATTTAACTTTTTCGTTAAAAATTCGTCTTTCGGGTGAAACAGACAACTATTTCGTTGAAAATTCACTTTTTTATTGAAAATTTATAGTTGCGGATTGAAAATTCAAATGTTTCTTACAAAATTCAGATTTTTTCTTCAAAATTGAACAATTTGGTTGAATTTTTCTTCTCAATTGATTGATAAATCTTTGGTCAATGACAATTGGAAAATTTAACCATTTGTTTAAAGATTCATGTATTTGGTTGAAAAATAGTCTTCTTTGTTTGAAAATCAACCCGCTTGGTTAAAAATGCAATATGTTAATTAAAATTTAACTTAACAGTTGAATTTTCGTCAAAAAAGATCATTTTCAATGAAGAAAGATGAATTTTGAAACAAATAGTTGAAAAGAAAGAAAAGTTGATTTTCAAACAGAAA
>JAWWEA010400811.1:0-11731 GCA_035222095.1 Andricus quercuspetiolicola | reverse complement strand
ATGCTGAAAAGGTCACCAGCCTTAAGCAGTGTTGTATTAGTATTATTTTAAAGTGAATCGATGGGAATATTGAGTCATTTAAAAATTTCTGAAAATACCTCCGAATATGTAAAAACCTTTGAAATACTGTGACTTCCTTGATTCATTGTAAGCAGATTCTTGGAAAAGGCACCAAAATATTATAAAATTCAGTGAAAACCGTTAAATTTATCCGCGGAACTTTAGTAATTTTGATACAAAAAAATTAGATTTCAAGAAGATTCACAAAAATTGACAATTTTGGGTTATGCCAGAATCCTGCACCAAAAATCGTTTTTTTAACAAAAATCATAATAATTCGATCAAGATTTAAAATCTGTCAAAAATATTGGATTCTGTGGACGTATTCAAATGAAAAGTTGCTATCTCGGCAGATTCAAATAGTGGGGTTCCTACTACCACCGTGACAACACATTTTCGTTTGGACAAGCCAATGTTAGTTTTCTTCGTCGGAAATTGTATGTTTAATAATGATGAAAAAGAATGTGTATTGAAACAGATTTGCCTGTTCAAACAATTCCAGATTATGATGTCATTTCATTCCGAAACTTGGCATTTTAAAACAAAAAATCATTATAGGTCGAAGGTTATTTTATGGTAATATATTTCGTAGGAAATGTTTGGTTTTTCCAATATAAAGTTATTAGATTTCCAAAAATATTTACAATTTTTCAATAGATATAAGGTTATGATCGCGTAATTTATCTGATACGTGTATTTTAAAAAATCATTAGATTTATGATTTTTGTTTCAAATAGTGAGATTTCTGAACTTGAAGAATTTCATATTGGGTTAGTATTTTACACTCAAAATTGGTATTTTTGCAGGAAAATGATTATATTTTTTATAAGATGAAGATTCGTTGAGCAATTTTGGATATGTTTGTTTTTCTTGGCGGAAATCGGTATTTTCAATTTAAAAAATTTTCAAAAAAAGAATGTTTTCTGGGTTTCGCGAATGTTCCAATTTTGTGTTTGTTTTGCTACAAGTAATGCGACAGAAAGTCTGTGAGCAATTAAATAATTTAATTTTTTATTATTTTTAATTTTATCTATATACTGTTTTATATACGAAACGACGTATTTCATACATTACCTTTTAATCTGTCGAGGAAACTTGTACAGGTTTGGGTACTTCATTATGACCAATCTTTAGTATATCGTATTTACATTCGTTATCATGACACAATAAAAATGCAATTGCCTGGAAGCTGTCGTTGACACTTCTCGCCAGTTGAGTCATAATTTTAACAAGATTTATAATATTTTTACGAGTTTAAAGTATTTATTTTAAAATAAAAATCATTATAATTCAAACAATGTTTTTGCACCTTTTAAGAATTTTTGATTATGATAGTGTTTTCCGACGCACATGAATATTTTTAATTGGAAAAATTGTATTTTGAAGAAGGTTCACAAAATTTGAAATTATTGTAGGATACAATTATACTTTTTACCAAAAATCTGTTATTTGAAAATAAAAAAATTAGATTTCGAAGCATATGTACAATATTTGAACAATCATGTTATTATTTTCCTTGGCAATTGGAATTTTAGAACAGAAATGCAACGTTTTTATGCATTTGTTTTCTAGTATAGTTAAATTACAAATATTTATCAAGTTTTGGTAAACGTGACTGTATCACTAGTAAAAAAGCAATCAATGTGACAATTAAGATTCTTGTATAAGTATAAAAAAAATAAAAGCGTGTGCACATTCGCTAAAATTGTTTCTTGCTTATCAAAACCATTAAATTTTGCTTAACATTATCTTTGGAGTACCGTAAGATTCTTAATTCTAAGAAAAAATGCCAACACCATATAGTATTTGTTATAGGAGAAGATATTTGCTATGTGAATTTTACGGATTCTATTAAATTTATCGCAGCATTTGTTGAAATATTGCAAGATTTTTTAATGAGTTTTAATTTTGTTTTTAGTTCACAAATTCGAATTCGAAAGAAAGAATTCTATTAAAAGAAGATGTATTTCAAGTTAAAGCATGCAGGCAGGCTTTTATAATTTCAAATGGTTTCAAATGTTTCTTGTTGTTTACAACATTTTAGAGCAATATTTTTAATTTGTATGAAACATAAGCATACTGAACCTAAGATTTACACTTTCATTTTTTATTTTAAAAAATTTTAACTAAATGAATATCATTATAAAGCAACAATTAAAAATTGAATTTTCATATTTTTACGAAAACATATATAATTTTTTTGGTCATCTGTATTGAGCTACAAAATCATTCCAGACAATGAAGATGGAATTCAGAACTTATCGCTTAAATTCAGATTTTGCGTATAGTTTAAAAAGAACAGAATTAAAATTTTAGACATGTTATTATATTCACCAACAGAATTGAGGATAACTGCCAAGGATAAGACAAAAGTATATAAAAGGTATATCCATTATTATCATTCATATTATGTTTTTTTCTCATAGAATTAAGATGGTTACAGCCCCATATGTTGAACGTCTTTTTATTAGAGTTGGATGTTTGTACCAATCTCAATATTCTGCACGTGGCTGTTTGGTTATGTTTCGTCAGGATTTTAGTCCAGGACGCATTGTAAGAATAAAAAATTTCATTACTAGTAATATTTGACTTTGAAACAAATATTGTCTGTCACATAGTGATAATCTTAATAACTAGATTTCGATGAGGAGTCAACTACTCTCGAAATCTGATGTATCCCACAAAATCCAATAACTTCCCTTTGTATTCCTTGAAATTCTTACTACACCATACAATCTATTTAAATCAATCAAATCCCTTGCATTTGAATGAAATCTTCGATATTCTGTATAATTTCCTTAAATCTGATAAAATCCTTTTGAATCAATTTAAGTGAAAATTATATACAATTTCTTCCACTACGTCTTCGTGGACGCGTCAATTGACCTATTTGCGAACCATCGAAGAACATTCATGATCAATAAGTAGCGACTTATGCAGTTTAAAAAATACATTTACATTGTTCATATGGGAAAACTATTTTTTTTTAGTTTGGAATATAACACTAATATAGGTTGAAAAGTTGCTTGTTATAATAGGATATATTAATTGAAATTTTGACGGTCTCTCTGATTTTCTCAACATAAGATTTTCGGTTAGATAGGAACATAAGTTTGAAGACTATTGAAACAGACGATTTCTTTCGCTAGAGGAGAGCCTTTCTCTATTTACAAGCAAATTAGTTTGTATCAATAAGGTGTAAACTGCTCAAAAAATTAGGACAAACAATTAATAAATAAACCCATAGTAAATATACATATAGTATTTCACAGTGTCATTTTTTCTTGAAACTGACTCTAATACAATGTAAATATCTCAGAAGGACAACGTTGACGCATGTTATCTACGAGATAACAAATATAGAAAGTAGGTATTATGCGAAAAAATGAAGCACTAGAATACTTAATAGTTGTATTATCAACCAAACTCTTCATCAAAAAATTAATCAGGTTTTCCCCAAATCAATAAGGATGACTATTTCTACTAAAATCTTATACTTGGCAGTTATTCTCGGTTCTTTTGGTGAATATAATATAATAATAATATAATATATCTATAACTTCAAGTAATGTTTTCAAATCTATACGCAATCAGAATTTGTGCGATCATTATTATTATTATTATTATTATTATTATTATTATTGTCGTTACTGTAATTTTTATCTCAGGCTTAAGATGGTAACAAGCCGATATGTCGAACGTATTTTTGGTTATAGTTGGATTTTTTAAATATATTCTGCACGGGGCTGTCCCGGTATTTATCGTCAGTTGCGACGCTTTTTTTATTGCAATCAAGTGATCTGATAAGAGCAGTGTGCCTAATTTTACATTGGGCAAAGCTTGGTATTTACCCCGTCATTAATGGACTAGATTGCAGCCAAGTGCATGATGAGGGGATTTAGAGCTTGATGTGTGATTCGAACCACCAGAACGTCGGTAAAGGTACATGGAATAATGTTCAGAGGTAAAGGGATCGTTTCCCGGACCTCTAGCTTGAAGTTCGAACGCCTAACCCCCTGAACCACCGAGGCTCCTTATTATTAGTATTAGAGAATTTGTAGACCGGAAGTTGTGATCATGTTTCTGTGAAGCAAACAATCCCGATGAAATCGGATCGTGTTCATCATCCACTCCTGCTCCTTCTGTTCTGGAGAGTAAGCATGAGTGAGAAATTTGAGCGCGATGACATCGTACAAGAGTGTCCCTTGGTCTCTAGGCAAGGTTGATCTCACGCTGTAGGAGGGGCAGTTGGAGGTGAAGATTTCATCTCTGGATACTATTTTAGAGCTACAAATTTTTCTAAAACGTTGTGAGGAACAGTATTGATGGACCAGATGAAGTGATATTAGAAGAACAGCGCTCTGCATCCGGTTGATGGACTGAGCCTGAAGCTGGCAAGCCGAAATCTTGTTGAGTTGGCTTAGAAATGAAGCTTTCATACGTCCAACGTAGCCAATTATGAGAACTACAAGATGGACTTTGTAGTCTTTCATCATATTATCATGACTTTGTAGCATGCTAAGCTCGAAAAGAAGTGCTTGATATTTATACCTTTCAGACCTTCTTGTGCAAATTTTCCCTTGATAAGAATTCATTCCTGGGGAACCCAGAATGTGTACGTTACGTACTAAAAATGAAATTCGAAATGGGTGCCTATTGACACGGAATTCGTCCGAATTTCAAAACCAGAAAGTACTTTAAGTTAACGTAGAAGCGGAAATTTTCCCAATGTCCACCTTAGTCTGAATCGGTTAGTGAACATTTCTGAACGGAGCAACTTTGCATGAGCCCAACGGCACTCATCGATGGCCAGTGGGAAAACTGTGCATGCGCAAAGATCTTGTTTTCCCCGCTGTGCACTTAAAAATTCGTGGTGCACATATGGTACCTTTTCAACTGCTGTACATCATCACAGATAGCACATTTCCAACTCTCTGCGTTTACATGCAGACGCATGCAATCTGTAAATGAACACAATGAGGAGCATACTATCTGTGAATATGGGCGTGTGAGTTGGATATATGATTTTTTTAATTTGGACCTGGACGGTTTGGAGCGTACTATCATTGCACGTACACAAATGACGCCCGATAGAATTTAACAGAGGGGGAAAAAGCCAATCCGAAATAAGTTTGAATGAATCCAGAACTTGATGATGTCAGTTGTACAGTGGGCTGCAAAGCTAGAGAGTATCAAGTTTCACTGAAATATGTAACGTTTTTACTTTTATCTATTTTAAGAAGAGTTGTGGTTTAAAATTTTTTTTGTCTTTGTTAGAGTATTCTTTAGGATATTGTAAATTCGAAACAAATCTGTTGTGTGAATATTTAACTCAACTTTTATCTGTTATCAGAACATTTATCTAAAGTTTTGTATGATACTTGAGCATTTACCTGTTATTTTATTGAAATAGAAAACCTGTATTGAAGTGATAATATCAGAATATGAATAAAACACGAAAATTTATATATATACTCTGGAGTGCAAAAGCTTTTGAACACATCTTATTTGATGACTGATTCAGTCCCGTTAATTTTCATCATGACAATTTTTCTCTTTGAAGGGTTAAATGATCTTAAAATCCTGTATTAAATGAGCGCAGAATGAAGCCAATTTATCTATTTTTAAGTAGATATTGCAAAAATACTGTAAGTTTCAATGTTTTCTCAAATTTCCAATGACTTCCGTAATAATCAATTATTTTTTAGTGTTCTTTGGCTCATCCAAAGAAATTTTTCCACAGGACTACAAAAACTTATAGGCATAAATCTAGAACAATTCCTGTCATAGTGCAAGAACTTTAATTTGTAACAAAAAAGTTGGAAAAATTTCAATATCCTTTGTGGTAAAAACAACACTTTTGGAAATATATGAAACATATAACAATAAGGTATAAATGCCCCTATAAATATATATGTTTATTTTATTTTCATTTGCATACAGATAAGATGTTTTCAAACTTCTCCAATTTTTTTGTTACATTTTCAAGTTCATGCACTGAGATAGGAATTTTTTGAAATTCAGGTTCATAAGCTGATGCGATACTGCGTAAACGCTTTAAAATAAGCCCAAAAAACATTAGAAAATATTTATCGTTACGAAAGTTATTAAAAATTTAAGAAAACGTTGAAATTTACACTATTTTTGTAATATCTACTTCAAAAATAGAAAAATTGGTTTCATCTTGGGCTCACTTTATACAGAATTTAAAGAGCATTCAATTCTTTAAAACTTTTGCATGGCAGTGTATATAAAGGATTCTAGGTGAAAGGTAAGAACCCGACAGATAAATTTGATTGTTTTGTGTATTTGTTGATTTTATATAAAGATATTCAAAATCTAGTTATAGTATCATTCAAAATTACCAGGTAAAATACAGAAATGTTTGGCAAAATAAAAACTAAGTGATGGGAATAACAAGTTTTCTTTTACATTTTTGTGCAATTATTATTATAATTATTATCATGATACCGTTATTGTTGGAATATGTAACTGAAAGCAAGAACAACTGAAGAGACAAAAATGTATAATAGCGGCCTATTAGTTATAATGCTTTCTCATTATTATTATCATTGACGAATATCTGGGCGATTGAATTAAAGAATAAAAAAATCTGTATAAAATCTGTTTTTTGTAGGATAATAGGGAAGATCTTTCTGTTGAGGTTATTTGAATAACTAATTGTAATAATTTTCAGGTAATAATAAAATATTCTTAATTGAACATAAAAAAACATTTTCAAACGTAAATTGTTGTGTCTAATGAGCCATATATAAAAACATTTGTAAATACGAGTAACGTTCTCTTGACTACTTTGACTCAAACCAAAGTTAGCATAGTAATTCTTCTTCAAGAGTCGAAGAAAGGAAGCAGAAACAAATAAGCATTAAAACGTAGCACAAAATTTAACATTTTAAATTATGTTAATCGCGTGATTTATGTGGGTCGTGAAACTTGAGTGTGAGTGTGAATAAACAGAAATTTATTCTGATAACATTATTTAAGAAATTATGTCAATTATGAAATTGTGTCAAAAATCCCTTTGTTCACTTAAAACTACCTCAAAATATTGCCACAAGGTATTCATGATATACCCACATGCAATTGTCTACCATAAGAAAAATTTAATCCTCTGCTTCTTGTTGCAGAATTAGGTACACAGTTCGAGTGTTTACCTAATGGCGCCCCCATTCCTGGTGTTCCTCGTTACAGGCCTTCTAATTCTCCTGACAGACATCATTCTCCTGAAAGGAATCTTCCGTCTGTCGAGCCTTCTCTTCGCACCAGGTCTCCTCCTTGCAGATTGAATTCTTTGGTCTGGCCTGATGCTCCCGCCGAACCTTCTCTTCGAGCGAGGTCCAGGTCTCCTCTTGCAAGTCGTCTTTCTTTTCGCGTATTTGGAACTGAAGAACCTAAATTCGTTCGGCTTATTCCCAAAACAAATCCGCACCGGATATTCCAGATTCGAAGATATACGTTTCCTGCTGATAAGCCAATTAAGGTGAAAGTAGGAAAAATGGCCTTTAGGCCTATGCCAACTGAACAACAAAATGTTTTAACAACATCCGCTGGGGACATTTTTGCGATATTGCAATCTAATTCGCTTTTCCGTGGAATATATACAATAAAAGAAGACTATGTAAGACGGGCGAAAGTAAACATGAACAGCAAAGCAGTTCAAGATATGACTCCAGAAGAATGCGATGAAGCTCCCTTAGGTACCCATCACACAATCAAGAAAAATTTTAGAATAGTATATATAAATACTTCGTCTCGAAATGTTTCGAGTGAGTTATCAGTGAGATAGAATTTTCGACATAGTACCGAAAGAGAATGGAATGCTTTTAAGGAGACAATGCCTAAGAGGACATCTCATCTACACGGAGAAACTTATGATTGTAAAATTTGACATTATAATATTTATTATAACGGTAAATTCCAGAATTTAGCGTCACTATTTCAAGAATTACAATTGTTCATATCGAACTGTGAAGTTACTAAGTCTATTGAAATATAATAATAAATAAGTAAATAGTTGTACTTATACCAAACTTAAACAAAACACAATAGGAAAGGAATGTTTCTTATGTCCATTCTGCGTATTTATAATTTTTCCCATAGAAAATAGGAGAATACTTCAAATGTTTCGAATGTATTTTACCATGAAGAATCGAATTTTTCATCTTGGCGCACGGCCGCTGTGAAATCAATTTTGCAAATGAACGTGCAATTTTGACTACATGTATGTGGTTCCATTTTCTAATGCTTTTTTGTCAGAAATTTATCATTTCTTTATGAGTTAAATCTTTCGTAAAAACCTGTTTTTTGGGTTCACGGGGTCTCAAAACGTGGACATTTGACAAAAACCGGGGGGTCAAATTTTACGCAAATCTAATACCTTCTCTGGATGAGAATGTAAAAATTGATCTTTTTATTGCTGAACACGGGCGCAGACAAATATATTAGTCTGGTTAGCATAAACCTCGATATAAACTGATCTATCCCATATTCAGTACACTTCATGGGGGTCCCAGTGTATTGTTTCCAAATCCTACAACCATTTTTTTACCCCCTCTAGTGCCCATGGGTCTTAGAATATTTAAAAATTGTTTATTATTTTATAAATTATAAATTTTATAAATTATAAATTATAAGCATTTTGGAAATCTTGCACGGTGAGACTCAACCAACTTTAACCTAAAAAATGTATTAGAAAAAGTTTTTTGCGGAATACTATTTTTACATAGGATGCGCATATTTTGCGCAAAAAAGCCGTTTGAGCACTTTCTTCGAACTTAAAATTTTGATTATCAAGGGGAAAATTTTTCAGTGAAAAGTTCTTCATTTAGGGATTGTTAGAAATGAAATATAGAGTCAAAACAGATCTATAACATTTTTTGTAAAATTAAAACTATTGAATCTGCAAAGGGATATTTATATTTTTTTAGTGCGAACGGTTATTAAAAAATTATACTCCTGAACTTTTTTCCAAAATATTCTCCTTGAAAGATGCTCGGATATTTTTGGTATGCAATCGAAAAAAAACTTGTAAGCGCTTTTTGCAAAGAAAGAATTTTTATTCTTATTTCTTTATTTTCTGGATTTTAAACATGAAAGGCTTTTTTTGCTTGAAAGTTGAGATAAAAGTTATCATGAAATTTTGTCACGAAATGAGAACTGCATAATATACACAGGTTTTTGTATATTTGAAAAAAAAACTTTTGTTAGGGCAAAAGTTGTTGAAACATTTTTTTAACCACCGGTTCATCTCAGGTCTTGATTAAATGATGCTGGCATACCTTTAAAAATGAAAAAAATGTATTGAAAAAAATAACAGATTTAAATTGAATAAAAAAATTTGAAACAAGATTTTGTATTGGAAAATTTGTTGTTGTTGAAAAGTACTTTTATAGAGATAGAAAACGGTATCTAGTAAATATAACCTAGCTTCAAGAATATTTTGATTAAGGTTGGTCGAAGTTCACTATACCGAACGTTAGATTCGAAACCAGCGACCCAAAAAGCTATAAATAAACATAACTTTAATTCATTTTTGTACATTTTGATGGGCTTGCCGACTTCTAAAAAATATCAATTATTTTCACCTTAGTCGTGATAATGACAGAGTTCAAGAGATTTTTAAAACATCTTGAAGATTTTAAGAAATACCGACAGGTAAATTTTGTGACAAAGCCACGGGGCGCGTTCTCGGGTTCGCCGATAGACGGCCACTGTACTAAGGGTTCCTGGTGAATATGGTTACAATAATTGATAAGCAGTCGTGGACAATTGTTCAGGGATAGTCCCAAAGAAATCATACTGAAGAGAAGGCCTAACAACCACGCCGAAAGCTGAATAGCATCTGAGAGAGATATCCGAACTGCTGACTCGGAGATACCATGCGGAACAAATGCAGTTCAAAACAGTCAAACTCGCAGGGTTCCCGATAATGGGTCAGACAACAATATCGCATAACCTACGGCTGGAGAAGCCAATGAAGACAGGGTAACTGTGATGGACCTGCAGAATCGCAATACTTTTACGTAGACAGATCAACTCAAGTACAACCTTCTGGAGTGCTATTATACTAGTATGTCCACTAAACAAGAGGGCTACGTAGGACGACTGCATGCTTTGTGGTGCGAGAAACACCCATAGCTCTCACACTTTTCGTACAAACGTCTGCAAAACCGTGCTGAGGAACTCCGAAAAAGGGGCTACGTAAGTGGCGGGCCTCATCTACCGCAGTCAGAACAAGCCGACAGCAATGAGAGGCGACACAAAAACCAACCGCGGGCAGGCATCCAATAGAGGAAGATCGGTGATTCAGGACCCGGTGAAATGTTAACATCTAGGTTCCTCTCAAGCCCAACAATTTTTCTGAACTGGATGATGAGCTTCGTGAAGACCTTTTTGAAGAGTCCGACCTCTAGACTATCAATTGTAGTGTGCATAATGCAGCGAGAGCTTCGGCGGATGCTAATCGTAAAACAAAACCAACGCCTGATCATAATAATAAAAAAACGAATGCATCAGCTTAGCACAAGAATATCTGGGCAAGGCGTTACGCGTCCCGCATTCAGTACATCAAAGATTATATACCATCTGGAAGGAATTTCATTGCCAAAGTTCGACAAATCGCGCGCCAACTGCAGATCCGTCATTACACACTCAACAAGTCAAAGCTGCTGACCATCATGCAACATACTTTTGACAGAATTTGAATACTATCTCACGCTTAGAGAAATCTAGATCGGGGAAAAGATAAGTCAGAGAAAATGAACAGTTTTTCTCTGACCCATTTTGACTCTTTCAAGAGTTTCCAGTTACTGTCGACCACCCGCCCCAACCGAAGAAGTTTAAAAGATTTTGGAGAGAATTCTAAAAGGTTTAGCATCAAGCGAAACAAGTCTCAGTGAACATAAATAGCTTCAAGGAGCTGTGCAGTGTCCTCGTAACACCTGAGGAGGAATGCCCACCCATTACTAGCCAGAAGGTAAAAAAGGTAAGGAGAGACATGAAGAACTATTCCGCTTTGGGACCAAATAGTATCAAGACCTTCTGGCGAAAGAATTTTCCTTCAACCCGCCAGCATCTGTCCAGCATTTTTGCCTCATAAAAAAATTTGAAAGACCCTATTCCGGAGTGGTTGTACATCATGAGCACTCTTCACTTTTGCTTTACATTATTGACACTATATCTCAAATTTCGGCATTCTGAAGGGCACATCTGTAGCATACCCGGAAGTCGAGAGCATAAGGTACTTTACGCGAATGATTTTGAGATCTATGCTAAAAATAAGGAGCAACTAGATCCAACTCTAGAAACTGTCAGGAAAAATATACTTTGGGAATTGAAATGGAGTTTGGCTTGTAAACATGCACCAAGCTTTATTTAAAGTGAGGAAAACTTAATAGCATCCCCGAAGAACCTGATCTCGTCCATGGAAGCGCTATACGACAGTTTGGCGCTGAAGAGACATGTACATACCTGGGCGTGCGACAAAGTTACATTCAGGACTTGATATCTGTAAGGGATGATCTCTGATGCAGATAAAAGCGTCTCATCCGACGGATTCGGTATTCCGAACTGTTGGCGAGGAAAAAAGTATCTGCAGCGAGCATGAACAAGAGCATGCACCTTATGTCTTCTGTTCCGCTCCTTTCCAGAT
>JAWWEA010400754.1:0-11731 GCA_035222095.1 Andricus quercuspetiolicola | reverse complement strand
TGACCTTCACTTTTTTAAAAAATATTTTACCTGAGGAAATATCCAACCGTCCCGGGACTTTTTAGACACCCTGTATAATACTTATCTACTAATTATTTACAATATCTACAATTTCGCAGATTTGATACTCTCTCCTCTTTACAATTTCTCTTTCCCCGTTCCTTTTCCTCCTTCCTTCTCTTCTTCTCCATCTTAACCAACACCCCCTTCACCCACGAAACCGCCCTTTTATTCCCTCTTTCATGTAGTAATGCCAACATTCTCATCTCACTCCTCTCCACTCTCTCGCAATCCTCCAGCCTGTGTCCACTTTACATACTTCTTTATCATATTTCCCTCCTAGCTTTCTTTCCATCCACACACCTCTACTGCATACAATAACACACTTATCACTAGTGAGTCAAACAATTTCATTCTTCTTTCAAAATCATCTGCAAATAACTTCTTACTCAGTGCTCCCACCTGCCTTATCACAACGCTTTCCCTCCTCATTCTTTCCTTTATGCGACTATCCACTAGCTCATTTCTCCGAAACAAGAAGCCGAGGTCCACAGACTCTTTCACCTCTTGCACCACCTTTCCCTTTCACTTTCACTCCCCTTCCTTAACCCTTCCACCTCCTTACCTGAATACCATAATCTTGGACTTTTCAGCATTCAGCTCTAATCTATTCTTATCCAGGTACCTTCTCAACCTCTTTGTAATCTTCTTTAAGGCCTTCTCGCTTTTTACCAATAACACTTGGTTATCTGCATACGCGGGTAAACAAATTTTATTCTCTTATACTCTAATTCCTCCTACCACTCCTGCCTCTAGCTCACTTTCCAGATCTGCGTTTAAAATCGCAAAAAGCTTCGGGCTAAGTGGACACATTTGCCTTAACCCCCTATCCATCCAGAATCCGTCCGAATACCCCTCATCTCCTCTTACCTTATCTTTTGTCACTTCATACATCTCCATAACCCTCTCTATCAGGCCCCTCTCCACTCCCCTCTTCACCATCACCTCATACAACCTCCCCCTATCCACCGAAAAAAATGCGCCTTTGAGATCCACAAAAACGCCTACACTCTTGACCCCTTCATCGCTAAATCTCTGCCCACCAAGTGCTGCAGAATGTAGATATTTTCGATAGTGCTCCTCCCTGCCTTAAAGCCCGCCTGCGTCTGCGGCAATATTCCTTTTCTCTCGAAATCCTTCCGCAGCCTCTCCGCCAACACCATCGCGTATACTTTGTACATCGTATTCAATAAAGTTATACCTTTATAATTCCCCTGCCTATCCCTATCTCCTTTCTTATACAGTGGCACTCTTAACCCCTCTCTTCACCCTCCTAGGAATCCCTCCGCCCCCCATACTTTCTTTACGACCTCCTCCAGCCTTTCCCTAACCCGTTGTGTACTAAACAGCTACGCTTCGATCTCTACTTGGTCCAACACTGCTGCCTTTTGACCTTCTCGGCTTCCTTGTTTGTTTCTCTATCTCCTCATCATTCAAATCCTCTATCTCTGCCTCCCTCGTGCTTCTTCTCCCATCATCTCTCTTTCGTGAATTTGAGCCCCGAAACGATTCTTTAAAAAAAATCCCTCAACTCCTCACTCCCTATCTTCACGCTCATCCCCACCCTACGCTTCCTAAACCTATTCATTATTTTTCATACATCCTCTTTGACTTAACTCTTCCCAACTCATCTTCCAGATCTTTCTCCTTTTCCTGTACTTTCTTCTTACACGTCAATCTAAACCCCTTCCTCATTTCTCTGTATTCCTTCCTTTTCGCAGTTCCCTCTTTTTATTTCTTGTACTTCCACTTTACCTTCCTGTTCATCTCTCCACATTCCCTATCCCATCCCGGCTTCCCCATTCCTTTCTTCTTCTTTCTGGATATTTTCTTTTGCATACACCTTTTCACTTTCTCTTTCAAATCCTCGCATATCTTCTTCCCCGACTCTTCAGCCTTTATCCTTCATTTAGTCCCTTAGAATCTTCCCCTCCTTATTTATTATCATATTCTTCGTTTTTCTCTCGAAGCTCTCCCCTTCCCTGTACAGACCCCCTTCCTCCCCATCCTCACATTAGAGTCTTCCCACAGTACCACCATACTTACTCTCTTTTGCCTAGCAAATCTTCCACCCTTCCTTCAATCCTTTCCATCCCACCGTTCTTGTATACTGTCACAAACTTGCACGTTGCCCATCCTATCTTTACTCACCTTATTTGCACCCCCTCTCCCTCTATATAAACTTATTCCTCTATTCCACCCCTGAACCCCTCTACAATTCCCCTACTAGCCTTTTCTTTCTTCTTCACTCTGTCTGCCCCCTTGAGCCTCCACCTATACCTTCTTAGCAGCTTTGGCTTTATTCTCTCCTATCATTTTCTCTCTAACCACGTCTCTACGAGTCCCACATCGTCGAATTCCTGGATACACCTCCAGAAATCCTCATCTTTTTCTTTAGCTCCTGCTACGTTTAAGTACAGCACGTTCACTACTCCTCCACCCTGCTTTACCCCCAGAATCTACTTCCTACAAAATAAATTCTCCTGCACATCCTTCAGCACCTCCTTCTCCTGGTCTCACACTGACATTTTCTCATATACTTTTATTTTCCGATACCCTACCTTCGGTACTCTCCCTTGGCTCCTATCACTCCTAGCTCTGTCATTCAACATTCTCTACACCTCTATTTTCTTCCTCGTCAAATCGTGATCAATGAAAACCCCCTTATTCTTTATCCTACTTTTACATCGCATTACTTCAAACTTCTCTTCCCAGCTCTCAAATTCCACAACTGCCATTTCCTTCTCCTTTCTCCCCTCCAGCCTGACTTTCACTATCTTGCCTTTGATCCACCATATGCTCTGTCACAGCGCCTTCACTCCCTCTCTTTCTTCCCCGCTTTTTGTCTCCAACCCTCTCATCAAAATATTGTTTCTCCTCTCTGCCTTCTCTTTTCTCTTCATTCTCAACTCCATTGCCCTCATCCTTTCTCCATTCACCTTCTTCTTTTTATTCCTACGCTCTCCTACTTTCTCTTCTCTTATATTCTCTTCTCTCCCAAATACCTTTCTTCTCGCCCTTCACCCTGTCACCTATTTTCATTTTTGACGCGCCCTCTACGTTCTCAACCCTTTTTCCCGTCCATGCTCAAATCTCCTCTTGCATCTGCTTGATGTTAGCTTCTTTTTCCTTTCCTAGCGGGACCCCCCTCCCCCTCCTTAATCCTTCTCTCTCCTTTAGCTCTTCCATCACCGTTTTCAATTTCTCATATCTGACCCTCAAATCTTCCCTCATATCATCCATCTGCTTCTTAGTCCACCTTACATCTTCCCTCAGTCCCCTGCTCTCGCTTATCGGAATCCGGAGAGTCCTTCTCCGACTGCCCCTCCATTTTCGGGAAGGGTGACCAGTACACTCGCTGACCACTTCCCGCTCTTCCACGTCCTGCTCTTCCGTCGGTAACTGTGACCTCTCCATGCAGTACATTTTGCAACCGACAGATGTCTGTCAAGACTGTTGCTGCCTGCCGCCTCAAATTTTCCCTTCATCTCAATTCATGCCAACCCTCACAGCACCACGAGAACCATCCTTGTCTCCCTCGAAGGCCCAAACTCGTGACTGCAAACTCCCTCGATCTCTTGCCAACCTAACTTCTGTTTCTCCATTAAACAAAATCCTACATCAAAACTACGCTGAAAATTAATTTTTTCACTCCAATTCACCCCTCGCAACCCTAATCACCTCTTCAGCATCCATCTTCACACTCCACTCACACCTTCTACACAAATTCCGTAAACTTCTCCCACCACCTGTCAGCGGAAACTTTCTCACTACCGCCACCAACATGCAAGTCAATCCTTGACTTTGTGTCTAGAACTTTTGTCCAATTTCATAACCAATCTTTAGATATACAGATATTTGATTGACTCAAACAAATATTTTTCTGATTTTAGATTTGATCGCCGCTCACTCAGTAATGTTTAAAAAGTATTCTGCACCGCACGCAGATCGTCGTGTGCCTAAAGTCACGTGTGCCTAAATTCATGTGTCAATATTAAATGACGATGCGATTAAATCAGGGATTTCTTCATTTCGGGCATTAAATTTGGATTTCCTTGAAAAAACTCATTAATAAAAAATTCCTATTCCTTCTTTTTACAGGAGCAAATTTTGGGACAGGAGCATTACCAGCATTACCGATAAACACTGATCGTCATGCATTTCAAGAGGAAGGTAACCAAAATATAATTTAAAACAAATACTAGAGAATTCTTCCAAGATGTGTTGTTTTTTATTGTTCTACAGGCCACGCTGGAAACCCCGTATATAACCAAGGCTAGATGTTCGTCCGTTTGTCGTTTACCTCTCCTATTGGGAATGGTCGAAAATGTTTGTCCACAAAAAAAAAACAATTATTTTACTAAGTCTTGTAAATATTAATGGATTATAAGCTCCAATTGAACTTTACCTAATGAGTATAGCGAAAACATTGATCCAGATTACGCAAATAATATGCATAACACACGATTGGAATTGAACTATGTCCTACCTATCAGGTCGGATTTTCCAGATAGTAAATGTTTCATGTATACATTTTTAAAAATTCACTTTCAAGTTCATGCTTGCTTCGAGGTAACAACAAATTTTTTCAGTGTATAAGACGTTAATTCTATGAGAGACACTTTTTTTTGAGAAAGACTTATTCGTGATTCCTAATAAACGCTTCAGATTCTATCAAAAAAATCGTAAAAACATTTATCTGCATAAATTAACATGCATCTTTAAAATTCTACATTCTCCTTCTTGTTCTGATTTTGGCACCAGATAGCGTATCGCAGTTTATCCATTCCCAATAGCTCCTACAATATTTGTGCTAGAGAGTTAAAATTTAGCATAGATTTTAACCCACCGTGGGTTATTCTGGAAAAAATATTTTTATTCGCTTCTTTGATATTATTGTTCATCAGTGTTTCAAAACAAGTCCATTTTTCTGATAGATTAAGAAATCCCAATAGAAACTTTTACTATTTATTAAATATATCTTCAAACTATATACCCTACTATCTAATCGACAAATTATTTTTCGATCGGACCGAAATTCAAAAAGTTATATCATTTTTAAAATAAGGCGACCTTTGAAGAAGTCCGCAGTGTTCCATCATCATTTGTGGTAAATTTCAAAAGGATTTACACATGACCTTAATGAGATTTTTCGATTGGACACTTTGAAGAGTTCTAGATAATTAACAATGAAGTAGATTACCTACATTGGGGCGGAGATTTTTTTCATAAGCCGCAACGCAGAGTGAAGGATTTATTCTGGAATGACTCGCACTGTTCCGATTAATCTTGCAAATTAGGCATGATAAAATGTAGTTCTCATTTTCATGATTACATAATGTATAGGAGAGCTTTGATTTTTTCAGTCTTTTCAGAATTCTTCTTTAAATTAAATTCTCAATGATTTTTATACAACAGTATAAAGCGAAAATTAAATCCTGAAGAACTTTTAATCTAAATACTAAGTATAGAAAACTTGATTCATATAGCATTGAAATAATACTTGACTTTCTGTCTAGAACTTCTGTCCAATTTTGTGACCAATCTTCGAAATTGAAGCACTTGGCACGCACCAATTAAATATTTATCCAAAGTACTTTGGGTCCAAAATTGTTTGTAGGCATTATTCCTGCGTACAATAAGAAAAATGTTTCTTCGAATCTAACAAATTTATTTTTTAATAAATTGAAAATTAAAAAATTTTTAAATGGCCATGCGATTACATTTAGGATTTCTCTATTTCGTGTATCAACTTTTGGAATTCCATAAGAGAAATCGTTAATAAGAAATCCCTATATTTATTTTTACAGAGTCAGGTAGTTCAAGTGGATGGCCACAAATACCAGCTACGGTGGGAAGCTTTGACCGTATGGTGAGATCATATATCCAAGGTAATCAAAATATAATCTGAAGAAAATTGCAGATAATTATTCAAGAACCTGTTGTTTTCATTGGCTTCGCAGACTAGGCTGAAATCCCCGTATATAACCACAGCTAGATATGTGCTTCCGTCGTTTGCCACTCCTTTTAGGCATTTTTACTTCATCGTCAGGTAACTTAACTTCGTTGAATGTTAAAGGTAAAATAATCGATCAAATGCATGGGATTTGATCCATTTTTGCCCTATTTTGTGAATATCTTCGTAAAAACTAATTTTCTCTGTATAAGTGCATTTGGAAATTAGTTTTTACTTTTTAATTACTACTTAGTAAAATAATAAAATGACAACAATTATTATTTATCGTGTAAATGTAACGTAAATAAAGCTTTGTCCCATGCATTTGTTCTATTGTTTTCCCCTCAGCACTCAACGAAGTGAAGTTAGCTGTCGGTTGATGTGAAAATACCTAACTAGGAATGGTGTTCATCTATTTCGCCATCTGATGCGAAAATCAGAACTACAAAAAGTAAACATAGGTTCTGTTAGGTACCCTGCCATAAACTATAATTACATATACACATAAGAACAATCAATGTCATGCATATCCGTATTTGCGCCTACTCTATAATATTGATTACTTGCGCCCATGCTTGTGCCCATGCTATTATTGATCTTGCGAAGCACCCTAGTACAAAAGGTGGCATCTCGTCTCTTCGATAGCTTTTTCAACTCAGTCTTCCGTTGTAATATCACGCTAGCACCTGTGTAGTCCTATAATAAAATTATACTACAGTTTAATCTTGAAGTGTTACTTCTGGCGATCCTGATCCTGTGATTCATAACAAGAAATTAAAAAAAAATATATATTTCAAATAAAGACTCTATATTTTACATGTCATTGAAATAAAATAAGAAAGAAGATATTAAGAAAAGAATAAAATTTTATTTTTGTTTTTATTAGAAAAGTAGGTTTGGTTAAATTTTGTTTCAGCTAATAAGAAGAAGATGTAAGACCTAAAGATGTGGCAGTGTAGGCATTGCGAGAGGATGATTCCAGTACAACTTTATATGTTTCACGATACTTATTGTGGAGAGATGTCGAACAGGACAAAAAACCATCATACTGTTCCTGATTCGACAAGGGCCAAGTATATAAAAGGAGGTTGGATAGAAGTAAATCAAGAATTCAAAGAAATTATTAAAATTACTCTCAAGAAGGAAGAATGGACAAAAATAGAAGAAAGACAAACAGCACAAAAAACAAAAGACCAAAAGAACGATGATGAAGATGATTCATATATTCAGCTGGACCTAACAGAGAAAGTATCCTTCCTCAGTTTCAACGACGAAATTAGGAAGACCGAGGAACTGTTGAAAAAATAAGCGTTGTCCCAAATATGGGGGGGGGGGGGGTAACAAAGTTACAAGCACCTCGCTACCATTCGACCCTGCAGGCTTAGAAGATGTATTGAAGAACAACACCCCCAGTCCTTATTACCGCAGTCGTGCCCTAAAGGCACGATTTTTTTATTGTCTTGTACTTACCGTACGTCGTTAAGGATTTTCCTTATAAGAGTTCCGCAATCCCACCTTCTCCTGAGGAAAGCCAAGCTGTTCGACCTTCACCGTCGAACGTCTCCACCTGCTCTGAAATTTAGTCGACGAGATTTAACATCGATTGTGGGTCAGCAGGTCCCACCACCCTTTTTGTATGTTTTGAATAAACTTTGTTAAACTTGATATTGCCTCCCCTAATTGACTTCAACCATTCACGACCTCAAAATCCTGTCCTTTTCCTTAATTTGCGACTCCCGTCACATAGTTAATGAATTTAAATTACCATGTGCCCTCGGCACTGCTTCCTGAAAATCTTAGAATAGGTCTAAACTTTACTAGAAAAGCTGAACTTTATATTATCTACTGTAATCCTTGGGTGCCAGGCCTGTTCAAGGCCGCTTAAGACTAAAAATCCGCAAAAATCGCACGGTCTACTCAGACTCGGTAGTTGGGCGTATTTCGCAAATAAAGAGAGTTCTTATAATCAGCCAAATAATAGCACAACCCTTTCAACAATTAGACTTATAATTCACTTAATACTTGATCATTGCAAAATTAATAAGAGGCTTGATTTAAAAATTTTGACCGTTGTGCCTTTTCGACATAATTCGAATATCGACAAAAATTATATTAATTCACAAATCTCAAATCGCTCAAGCTTCTAATAATCGTGTCCTCAACTCTTTTGCAATATAATCTTTAAACCTAACTTAATTCTCAAAAATTAAACTATGTCCGAAAAGTAATTTCTATAAACTTGAAAATCCTAAATCATAACCTAAGATCGAACTAACTGTTCTTTCTAAGCAACTCAATTTAATTACTTTAACAAAACTCAAAATAATTATTCACAAAACACAAAATATAACAACGCTTTAATCGTCGTAGCCTAAATATGAAAATTCAGTAATAACTTAACCTCAATTTCTTTAATTAAATGCAAAATCCTATATGGTCCATAGCCTCGATTTCACTAATTTTCAGATTTTATCAGGATCTTTCCGAAATCTGCATCTGAATTTTTCAGCTTCTTTCCGAAAATTTGTCCCAATATAGTTCTATCAGATATTATCAGAAAAGTCCTACTAGTGTTCTATCAGGCTGTATCAGAATAATTTTATAAGAATTATTTAATCAATAAAATTATTAAATTTCGAAGTTTATCAAATGTATAATTTGTTATTTTCTAATACTTGGATATATTTCAATTTTAAACTTTTATTCGCAATTACATAATAATTGCATATCAAGTTCTATTAAACAATATTTATAAAACAATATTACATAATTTAGTTTTCTGATAAAATCTAATAAACGTTTAAATAATTTTAGTAATTTCCACGCTTAACCGTTCACACATTTTTTAATACAGACAACTTCCCATCGTTTTTAAACGACTTTTTCTTATTTGAACTAATTTCACATAATAAATTAGGCCCTAAAATTTTTCAAATTTCAGGCTAAACACCTTTTGCATTTAATTTTCAATTAAAAAGATAAATTTTCAACTAGAAAAATTAATTTTCTACCAAAAAAGTAAAATTTTCAACAAAATACGTAAATTTTCAACCAAATACTTAAATTTTCTTCTAAAAAAGATTAGTTTTTAACCAAAAATGGAATAGTTGAATTTCCAAATAAAAATTCAATTTGCAACCAAACATGTAATAAATTTTCAACAAAATGGTAAAATTCTAAATTAAAACCAATTAATTTTAATCAAACACTTGTATTTTTAACCAAAAAAGATCAATTTTCTACCAAAGAGATGAATTTTCAACAAAAAAATTAATTTTTGTCAATGTTGTTGAATTTTTAACCAAAACATATCATTTTAGATCAATATTATTTGAATTCAACCAAAAAAGAACGCATTTTTAAGAAAATAGTAAAATATGTAACCAAATGGATCAATTTTTAGCTAAAATTATCAATATTTCGAGGAATCTTTAACAAAAAAGATTAATTTTTAACAAAGTTGTTCTACTTCAAACCAATTACTTGAATTTTTAACCAAAGAAGATAAATTTTCAACAAATAGTGTAACAGGTGATGCTTAAATCAAAAAATATTTTAATTTTAGATCAGTAACAGTTGAACTAAACAGAAAAAACCGAATTTTCTACAAATCGGTTGAATCCTCAATTAAAACAGATTAATTTGAAAACCAAAAAATATTTCAATTTTAGATCAGTAACGATTAATCTAAACCGTGAAAGACGAATTTGCAACAAATCAGTTGAATCTTCAACCAAAACAGATCAATTTTATAACCAAAAAGTAGAATTTTCAAAAAAAGATTTGAATTTTGTATCAAGAAACATTTTTTAGTCAATAGAGAAAAAAATCTAATCTAAAATAGTGAATTTTCAACCCAAAAATACAATTATCACCTAAAGAAGATAAATTTTGATGCAAAAATGGACTAGTTAAACTTTCAGTTTAAAAAATTAATTTTTAACTTTAAAGACGATTTTTCAACAGAATATTTAAATTTTCAACCAAATAGTTGAGTTTTCAACTAAATAGATGAATTTTCAACCAAAAATATTAAATTTCTATCAAAAAGGATGAAAATTCCCATTAAAATGGTATATTTAAATTTTCAATTAAAGAAGTGAACTTGCAACTAAAATATTGAATCTTCAATCAAAGAAATGAATTTTTAATCAAATAGATGAATTTTCAACCCAAAAAATTAATGTTCTATCAAAAGAAAACAAATTTTTGACAAAAAAAAAGATGAATTTTCAACCAAAAAAGAAATAATTTTTAACCAAAAAAGGTAGAAATTTCTAATAAAATATTTAATTCTTCAACTTTTTAAATTATATCCTATTTGGTTAAAAATTCAAAGCTTTTGTTAAAAATTCGTCTTTCTGTATTGGAAATTCAACAATTTATTTAAAATTTTGTTTCTTTCATAATTGGAAAATATTCCTTGGTCAAAAATTCAATTTTTTTGTTGAAAATTCATCTCTTTGGGTTAAAATTCCTTTTGTCAAAAATGCAACTATTTGGTTGAAAATTTAATTATGATGATGAAAATTCAACAACTCTATTAAAAATTTAACTTTTTTGGTTGAAAGTTCAACTATTTTGTTGAAAACTTGTTTTTTGGGTTGAAAATCCAACCATTTGGAAAAAATTTTAACTACTTTGTTAAAAATTAATTTTTTTGTTGTTGATAAAGGTTCATCATTTTTGTGGAAAATTCATCTCTTTTTGTAGAAATTTCAACTTTTTGTAATTAATATTTAACTATTTGTTTAAAAATGTATGTACTTTTATAAAAAATTGATATTTTTGATAGAAAATTTATCTTCCTGGTTGAAAATTAAATTTTTCAGGTAACTACTCAACAATTTTGTTGAAAACTAATTGTTTTAAATAATAGAATTGACTATTCCATTTTTTGTTAAGAAATTGATCTTTTTTAGATGAAAATTCAATTATTCGGTTAAAAATAATGAAATTTATTGAAAATTGGTATTTTTTCAAGAAAAATAATCTTTCTTGTTGAGGATTCAACTATTTTATGAAAGTTGATCTAATTCGTTTTTTTGTTGTTGTTAAAGGTTCATCATTTTAGTGGAGAATTCATCACTTTTTGTAGAAGTTTCAACTTTTTTGAATAAGCATTTAACAATTTGGTTGAAAATTCATGTATTTTATTAAAAGTTAATCTTTTTTTGGTAGAAAATTTATCTTCCTGGTTGAAAATTTAATTCTTCAGTTGAATACTTAATTGTTTTGTTGAAAATTAATTGTTTTAACTAAAAAAATTAACAATGCCATCGTTTATTGAAAATTGATCTTTTTTCAAATAAAAATTCAATTATGATAGAAAGATGTGTTTCGGGTTTCAGTCGTGCGAATTCAATTGAAAATTCAATTGTTTAGTTAAAAATAACATAATTAATTGAAAATTCCTCTTTTTTGGAGAAAAATGATCTTCTTGGTTAAAAATTTATCTTCATGGTTGAAAATTCAATGTAGTTGAAAGCTGAACTACTTTGTTAAAAAAATTTTTTTGGCAGATTTATCATTTTAGTGGAAAATTCATTTCTTTCGGCAGAAATTTCCTCTTCTTGACTGAAAATCCATCCCTGTGATTGAAAAATTAACTATTTTGTTGAAAATTCGTTTTTTGGGTTCAAAATTGATTTTTTAACTTAAAATATATCTTTTATAGTTGAAACTTGAATTTCGTTCAAGATTCATATTTTTTGG
>JAWWEA010400511.1:0-11739 GCA_035222095.1 Andricus quercuspetiolicola | reverse complement strand
GTTCCGTTCAGGATTTGTTGTAAGGTGCTTGGAAACTCTAGGGTTTGCAAATTAGTCTCGTACAGGTTTTCCATCAAGATGCTTGAAAACTCTAGGGTTTGTAAAGTAGTTTCGTACAGGGTTTGTGGTAAAATGCTTGGAAACTGTAGCGTTTGTAAAGTAGTTTCGCATAGAGTTTGTAATAGGATTCTTGGACACTCTAGGGTTTATGAAAGTAGTTTCGCATAGGGTTTGTGGTAAGATGCTTGGGAACTCTAGAGTTTGTGGAGTAGTTTTGTACAGCATTTGTAGTAAGGTGCTTGGGAACTCTAGAGTTAGGAAAGCAGTTTTGTACAGGGCTAGTAGGATGCTTCGCAACTCTATGTTTTGTAAAGTAGTTTCGCACAAGGTTTGTAGTAAGATGCTTGGAAACACTAGGGTTTGCAAAGTAGTTTCGTACATGATTTGTAGTAAGGTGCTTGGGAACTCTAGAGTTTGGAAAGTAGTTTTGTACAGTGTTTGTAGTAAGATTCTTGGGAACTCTAGGGTTTGTAAAGCAGTTTCGTACAGGATTTGTAGAAAGGTGCTTGGAAACTCCAGTGTTTGTGATGTAGTTTCGTACAGGATTTGCAGTAAATTACTGGGGAACTTTTGGATTTGTAAAGTAGTTTTGTACAGGATTTGTAGTAAGATGCTTGGAAACTCTAGGGTTTGTAAATTAGTTGCGTACAGGATTTGTAGTAAGATGATTGGAAACTCTAGGGTTTGTGAAGAAGTTTCGTACAGGGTATGTAGTAAGATGCTTGGGAACTCTAGTGTTGGTGAAGTAGTTTCGTACAGGATATGTGTTAAGATGCTTGGAAACTCTACGGTTTGTAAAGTAGTTTCGAACAGGTTTTGTAGTAAGATGTTTGGAAACTGTAGTGTTTGTAAAGTAGTTTCGTTCGTGATTTGTAGTAAAATGCTTTGAAGCTCTAGGGTTTATAAAGTAGTTTCCTACAGGATTTGTAGTGAGATGGTTGGGAACTCCAGGGTTTGTAAATTAGTTTCGTAAAGGCTTGTAGTAAGATGCTTGGAAACTCTAGTGTTTGTGAATTAGTTCCGCACAGGGTTATCGGTAAGATGCTTGGTAGATCTAGGGTTTATAAAGTAGTTTCGTACAGGGTTTGTAGTAAGATGTTTGGAAACTTTAGGGTTTGTATTGTAGTTTCGTACAGGATTTGTAGTAACATTTTTGGAAACTCTAGGGTTTGCAAAGTAGTTTTGTACATGATTTGTCGTAAGGCGATTGGGAACTCTAGAGTTTGTAAAATATTTTTAGACAGGATTTGTAGTATGGTGCTTGAGAACTCTAGAGTTTGACCAGTAGTTTTGTACATTATTTGTAGCAAGATGTTTGGAAACTCTAGGGTATGTAAATTAGTTTCGTACATGATTTGTAGTAAGGTGTTCGGGAACTCCAGGGTTTCTCAAGTAGTTTTGTACATTCTTTGTAGTAAGATGCTTAGGAACTCTAGGTTTTGTAAAGTAGTTTCGTACAGGATTTGTAGTAAGATGCTTGGAAACTCTAGGGTTTGCAAAGTAGTTTCGTAAAAGATTTGTAGTAAGGTTCTTGGGAACTCTAGAGTTTGTTAAGTAGTTTTGTGCAGGGTTTGTAGTAAGATGCTGGGGATCTCTAGGGTTTGTAGAGCAGTTTCGTACAGGATTTGTAAAAAGATGCTTGGAAGCTCTAGGGTTTGTGGAGTAGTTTTGTACAGCATTTGTAGTAAATTACTGGGGAACTTTTGGGTTTGTAAAGTAGCTTCGTACAGGATTTGTAGTAAGATGCGGGGTAACTCTAGGGTTTGTAAAGCAGTTTCGTGCAGGGTTTGTGGTAAGATGCTTGGAAACTCTAGGGCTTGTAAAGTAGTTTCGCATAGGGTTTGTACTAGGATTCTTGGATATTTTAGTGTTTGTAAAATACTTTTGTACCCGCTCACCTGCAAACCGACAGTTTCACTACGCTTCGTAGGCTATGGAAGCCGATAGATTCGATGTTTGTATTGTGAAAATGGTTTTCACTTCGTGGTCTCTCTGTCGTCATTGCCGTTGTTGTCTTTATCGTCATCTGTACACACGACAATTTTCTAAGGATTTATCTGATTGGATTGCCCTTTGGTACATTGATTTAAGGCCTGAAACGAGATCGTTACCCAGCTATTTTTGACCAACGGTTTGGGTTTTATCCATCGAAAATGCCTTTTAAAAAATAAAAAGTTCCATTTTCCAACAAAACTATACAAGGTATAAAAAAATCTTCAAGAAAAAAATTGTTTATCTCAAAAAAAATGAACAATTTTTTTTTTAACTTTTGTTCAATAAGACGCATATTCATGATTTTAATCGTGAAAAATGTAATAAAATGGAAAATTTTTGGAAAAGCGACACAAGATACAAGAAAAGTGAATAGATAAAAATTATTTACTGTAAAATATATACAAGTTTGTTCTCAATCATATTTTAATAGGACGCGTAGTTTTTTTTTTAATCGTAAAGAACAACATTAAAAGAAAAAATTAGATTTTTGCAAAATCGACACAAGGCACAAAAAAAATGAATTAACAAAAGTTTTTTGTCCAAAAAGATCTGCAAATTTCTTACGAATCATTTTTTGATATAACGCGAAGTTTTTGTTTTAATCGTGAAAAATTCCATTTAAAATAAAGGAAATAAATTTTGGAAAAAACGACACAAGTTATAATAAAATGTTTCGTAATAAAATTGTTTGCCTAAAATATATCTGGAAATTTTCTCTTTATTTCTTTTATAGAACGTACACTTTAAAATTATGTAAACTAGAAAATGAAAATATGTTAGTTTCAATATCAAAGCACATTAATAATTGTAATTCCAATTAAGGAAAGATATTGAAGAAATCATAAAAAATAACATTTTCACTATATCTTCCAATATATAAATAAGCACGAGATACATAATGAGAATTTATCCATCAAAGCCGAAGGAGCTTTAACAAAAGAGAATTCACAATCACCAAATTACACTTGTCGGTGGTTTTACCGTTAATTATAAAAGATTTCTATGGAAATGTGCAGAAAAATATTTGGGTTTGGTAATTAGGAAATTTCTGGTCATGACGGGCTAGTCTGCACACGATTAGGGCCCGAGAAGACCATCTAGAGTAGAAGGTCCAGAAAATCCCTTAATTAAACGCAAGTCTGCCCCGATAGTTTTCTATACGGATTGGCGGATGTACGAAAAGAAATGCCTAAAAAGAAAGAAGGATTTCGTGAACCAGCTGTTTTGGATGAAAATTCAAAAAATTAGAGCATGGTCAAAATTTTTCAAACAATTTTTTTTCAATATTTGTAAATTCTATGTATGGCTAATTATACTAATGGAAAACTCAAACAATGTATCATTAGACTTTTTTCGATAAAAATAAAATTAAAAGAGTTACAGCATTTTCAAAATTTTAGAAAACAAACGAAAATTGACATTTTCAGCCAAAAAACGCACAGCATGAAAAAGATTCAGGTGTAGAAAAAGGTTTTTTTTTTCGCAAGCCATACAAGATTATCATAAAAACTTTTCGCATTTTTTTGAAAAATAAAAAATTTAAATTTTGATTGCACAAAAAATAATGAAAAATCAAAAATTCCATTTTGCGGTGAAACTATGCAAGATGTGAGAAAATATGAATAGAAAAAGCTTCTCATCCAAAAAGGAGCTATAAACATGCCATGATTAGTTTTTTGATAGGATGTGTAGTTCTTGTTTGAAACATAAAAAGTTACATTAAAAATTGAAAAAATAAATTTTATGAAAAACAACAGAAGTTCAAACGATTTCACTACTTTTTCTGCGTGTGAAGTATTTATCAGCACTAAGAAGGACTTCTTCTTTTGCATTTTTCTTCATTTTTGAAACAAGCGAAATTATGCTCTGTCGTTTAAAATATTATTTGACCGCTCAAAAAAAAGTGTTGAATAGTATCAGAAGTGGTGCGGGTGCGAGTCCTGGAAGTTAGAATTTTCGGAATTTTCTAATACAATGTTTTATGGTAATTTATGTGATTATGTCTGAAAATGAAGCCATATTGGTAACTGAATTTTTCTACATTCATCCTAGTTTTCTTACACCTATCATAATTTTACGAAAAAATTTCACGAAAATTTTTATTAATGCACGTCTTCTAGTCTTCAGCTTCTTCAGACAACGAAGTAATCGTTCGAAATGACAAAAATCTTATATTTCTAATATAATATTTCTAAATTACTATGTTATTGCAAAATTACAACATTTTATGTTTCCTATTTTATTACTCATTCTGTACAAAGGACCACCGTATATAGACGGCCATCAAATGAGCACTGCCGGCAATAAACTGTATCCGAAATATCCGGAATAAAAAAGTTCGATGATTATTCTAGAATAAATCCATAAAAAGTCCTTAAGAGATTAGTAGGAATTAATTTGGATATGCTGAGTGCTATTGTAAAGCACTGAATTATTTGAACTGGAGAACGGAGTTCCGTAAAATTGGACACGATTCGAAAAATATTTCACGCGCAACTGTGTATATTTGGTTTACTCTATTCGAAAATCGATGTTATAGGGGTGGTTTTGTTCTTAAAATAGAGGTTAGTACATCGTTTTCAGAACACAGTTCATTTTTTATAATTTTATAACAGAGTTAAAGAGTGATTCTCTTTTTGGAAACAAACTAATTCGACAAAGCAGTTTCCCTCCTTTGTTGTTTTCGAGAAAATCGACTTTCAAATATTTTCCACACGTCATATATGTACTTACAATTTGGCGAGAAACTGTTCTCATCGGCCGGTAGCTCAAACAGTAACACTTTCGCCTTCATAGTTGGATGGTGGCGTGTTCGATTTTCGCTGCCCATACTGTTCCTTTATTTATTAGAATATTTATTATTATAATTTCCTTCAATATTCTCCAACAATTCTGAAACTAATAATTTTTTTAATGCCGGTTTTCATGGAAAAACTGACTTTCTTCAGTTTATCATGTTTTTCGCAACAAATTTATTTTCTATAAATGTTACTAATTTTTTATGCTGTTTACCAGTTACACATAAAATAACATACTTTTTTCAATCTTCTTCCATGCAAAGAACTACAAATAAAACATAGTACTAAAAGCAACAGTCAATAATTGTTTACAATTTATTCACATTCTACGTTTACAATCCCTAATCAGACAGAAGTATTAAGCAGAGCTTGAAAGTACCGCACGAGGTAGAGAGTTACGAAAATTATTATTTGCGGCATTTTTAAACATTTTTAAAGAAAATTATGCTCATGAACATATTAATAAAGAAATATTTCTAAGAAGCTTCGAGGACGAAGCGCTACAGCCTGAGTTACCGGCCGCTCAGAATCGTTTTTCGACAAACTGCTAATGGACTGGGGAGAATATTGGAAAACCATTTTTTTCTAAAATGTCGAGAAAATGCACATTTTTGATTTGGAAAATTAATTTATGTAAACAATTATAAACCAAAACCTTAATAAATTAGAGTTCTTCATTAAATAGTCAACAATTTATTCTCAAGAATTGGATGTGACTAATGTTACTTACGAAATAAGGAACTAAATCGTACCGCTCTGTTTCATTATCAACAAATTATTTAACTATACCCATATCGAAATAAAATTTTAAATGTGAAATGTAATATAATTATATAGTAATATAGAATATAGTATAAGGGAATGTTTTTTTATTTATTTCAACTAGAGATACCAGAAAGGTAATGAGCATCAACACATTTTCCAGAAAAAGCATAATCAAAAAAATGTGAAGTTCGAATATAATAGTGGCAGCACATCTAGTTTAGGATGTGTTTATGAAAAAATAACAGTTGATTTATATTTACCCATATTTTACTTTTTGTATTCTTTTTTCAAACTAATTACGATAACAAATTTTTTCTTTCTAACTCTGATATTGCTTCGAAATTGCTTTGAAATCAATAAAAAAATACATGAAAATGTTGAAAGTGTAAAAATGGGTACAATTTAGGAAAAAATAAAATTCCTTTCCCCAAGAGATAGGTTCTAAATCTTAATCAGCTGTCAACAACTAAATCCGATAAAACAAATTCTAAACTTCCAAGTTTAGGAGCCAACTTAACCCCGAATTGACATGGATACTATGTCAACGTCGTGTTGTTGCTCCAAGTGTTAGATCTTCTTGACTCAATTAATCCAAAAATTTATAAATTCTCAAAATTCTATCATTGTATGCAAATTTAAACTAGAAACATAGAAACACTAATTTATACATTAAAATTTGTGTTTAAACCTTTTTAAATATTCTCCTCAAAATTTGTTTTAAAAAATCATTTAAAAATTTCCCCGGAATCCAACAATAATTTTATCACCTTAGAACTCTAATTTTTCCTACAATTTTTTGAAAATCCCGCAAACTTAAAAAAATTACCTTGAAATCCTGCAGATTCTTTTGTGAAAATTCTAGAAATCTTATTAAATGTTCTTCCAAAATTAATTTTTCTAAAAACTTCATTATTAGCTTTTCTAGGGATTTTTGTACGAATCTTTTATTCATTTAAAACCTTTCAGAATGCTCATAAAGCTCACAAATTTTGTGTTAAAAATTATAAAAATCTACATTGTGTCCTAAATATTTTGGAATCTTTTCAAAACTTCTATATATATTTCAAACTCACTGGATTATTTCCCAAATTAATGATCGTTCAGTTGTCATTTATTATTAAAAATTTTTTTATTCTTTCTAAATAATTTCTCAAAATTAACTTTTCAAAAGAAAAAGTCATTTTAAATTTTTCTAGCAAACGTAAGAAATTTTTGATTTTCTTAAAATCTCCAAAGACCGTTAACAAGCATCAAGATTTTATTTCAAAATCTTCAAAAATCTAAACTTAGTTTTTTACTTTTCGAAATATTTTCCAGTTTGAAATTAAGTTTGGATCTTCCAAAAGCTTGTCAGTATCTTCTAAACTAACATAAATTTTCGCAAATCGATTTGAAATTATTTTCAAATGAGGAATAGTTTATAAGGTTTCAATCGAACGCTCACATTTGTTTAATTACTCAAATTGAAAATTTTTAAATTTTTACGTTCAAATTTGAAACTTGCTTAATTTTGAACAGACTCAGAATGAATTCTTAATCAAATCGTTAAATTTTTAACCAAAAAATTAATTTTCCAGCATGACGATTAATGTTCTACCAAAAAAAATGAATTTTCAACAAAATACATTAATCTTCCACAAAAATTTGTATTTTAGAGCCTAAACGACGAATTATCTGCGAAACGGTTGAATTTTCAACACGCAAATTTTACTTTTCAACAGAAAAGCTAATTTTCTGCCAAAAAATTAAATTTTGATGAAAATGGGAATTGTCAATGGATGGTTAATGTTCTATAGTTTAACAAGTGAATTTAATATTTTAACTTTCCACCGAATTCTTCAATCCCAATCAACTAGAAAAGATAAATTTTCAATTAAAAATATCAATTTTCAACCAGATATAAAATAGTTGCATTATTAGCTAAAAAAATTAATCACGAACAAAAAAAATGAATTTTCAACAGATTACTTACATCATCAACCAAAGAGACCAATTTTCAACTAAAATGATGAATCTTAAGAAAAACTGAATTTTCAACAAGAGTTCAACTCAACACATAATTTTCCAACCAGGAAGAATTATTTTCTAAAAACGGTGTAGTTAAATTTCAAACCAATGAGGTAAATCTTAAAAAAATACAAATTGTTAACAAACTAGTATAACTTCCAACCAAGTGTTTGGATTTTCAATGGAAAAAGACTAATTTTTAACCAAATAATCCAATTTTGAACCAAAACGATGAAGTTTTTAGCATGAAGATTAATTTTCTACCAAAAAGCACGAATTTTAAACAAAAATTTGGAATTAAAGGACGAATTATCTGCAAAACGGTTAAACTATCAACTTAAAAACATGATTTTATAACAAGAAATTAATTTTCTGCTAAAAAGTTAGATTTTCATAAAAAAGTAACTTGAATTTTCCAAATTATTTGAATTCTTCGAATTACGCGAATGACGTAATTCTTCAATTTACTCTTAAAAACCCTTAGGATCTAAAAGAGTCTGGGTTAGGATCTACACCCTTAAAACTTCTAAGTGTCCAGTCCGCACCCGGACCCCGGCCTGGTCCAACCTAAAGCATTCCAGTCCCTGGTCTTTTGATCTATTATTTGTTTTTTGTAAGACTGAAGTTTGAAATAATTAAAACAATGCACCCTCTGAATCAATTTAGTTCAAAAGCTCAGAGCATTCATCGATCTGAAGTTAGCAAAAATAAACAAGACAGAAACTGGTACTAAAATAGACCAGTTGTGAAATCGTATAAGAACGCCAAAGGAAGGATCCCGGATAAGAACGAATTTCTAATTTTTACTCTGATCTAGTTAAAATAGTCCATCACATCGTATAAAGGTTTTATACTGGGGATGAATTTTTTACTTTAAACTTATATAAACACGACGGTTAAGAAATAATGCACCATGTTTGATTTATTTTCTGAAACTGAAACACTGTAGAGAGTATTATGATTGTGGTTGAACGAGGTAAACAAGATCACCTTATTGACAATTTTCCTTTGCATAATATGCACATTATATAAATACGTGTTTCAGCTACCTTATAATCTTTATTTCTATGTTGCATGTTCTGCTGTAGCCATGTGGGTACAAGTCTCATCAGTGCCGAGGTCAGATCCAGGTCTTACTTATACACACCTATATCAGGATAAAAAATGCACCAAAAAAATCGCTTCTGAACAAAAGGTACTAGTAGTGAATAAAAGCGAATTCGGATGGGTTTCCGGTAATAAAGCGGCTAAAATATATTCTGGAGTGACGAAAGCATGCTTCCAGGTCGGAGCAGTCCCAGGAGCTAATTTTTTAGGCAGAAAAGTGCCAAGCAGGCTTCAGTAAACATTTCGAAAAATTCAAATTACATGGAAAGGTTTATTTATCGTATTTCTGAACGTAACATTATTACTCAATTATAATACAGTTCATTTCCTGCTACATATTTTAAATTTTAATCCGCCTTTCGATGAAAAAAACGATATGTTAATTATAATGAAGAAAATATATTATTCAATCAATTGATCCGAATATACGAAGATTATCTACTTTTATTTATTGCCCTTTTGATTCAACTACGAGTAGGTGAACAAAATATAATAGATTTATTTGTAGTTATTTCTCAAATGGTTTAATAAGATTTAATTAAAATCGAATACAAAAATTCGGAAATGAAACAAAAGAAAATTTGAAAAGAAATACAAATGTTATATGTTGACAGAAATGTGAACGTAGATTTGGGTATATGAGAGAATCTGCATTAATATGCAATTAAAAAAATTATTCTAGTTTATTTATGAGCATTGTTGCTTCCAAATTAAAATAAATTTATTCAGTTTTGCTTCAAGTAATGCTGATTCAAAATGAAGTCTGTATCTAAATTCATTTTAAACACTTTTAGTGACAAAAGTTATCAAGAATTTTATAAGTTGTTATTCTAAATTACGTAACATATACATGAAATACATGAATTTTTAACCGAATAGTTGAGTTTTTAAATCAAAAACATAAATTTTGAACCAAAAACAGAAGTATTCAATTTTTAGTTAAAACAATTATTCTTCAACCAAGAAAAAAGGAATTTCGAACAAAATAAATGAATTTGTAACAAAACTGATGAATCTTTGATAACAGCAAATTAATTCTCAACGAAAAATGTAATAGTTGATATGTTCATAAAAAAATATATTAATTTTCAATCAATAACAGTTGAATTAAACCAACAAATATAAATATTCAACAAATTAATTGAATCCTCAACCAAAACAGCCTAATTTTCAAACCAAAGAGAGGAATTTTCACAAAAAGAGTTTTTAACCAAGAAATATTTTTCAGTCAAGAAGAAAAAAAATTTGATACAAAACTTTGAATTTTCAAGTCAAAAAGGCGAATTGTCCATGCAATACGTAAATCTTCAACTAAAAACCAATACAGTTTTAACCAAAAATAGAATAATTGAAATGTAAAAAGAATCAATTTTCAACCAAAAGAAAAATAAATTTTTAACAAAATAGTTCATCTTTCAACCAAATAAATGAATTTCAGCTAAAAATAAAATACCTAGTTAAATTTGCAGTAAAAAAAAAATATTTTTCAAAAAAATAAATTTCTACGAAATAGTTAAATTTCTAAAGGAATAGTTGAATTTTCAACACTGAAGATTATTTTTCAACCATGAAAGGCAAATTTCCAAGAAAATGTATGAATTTTGAAGTAAAAAATATAAATTTTCAACCAAAAATAGGAGGATTATATTTTCATTCGAACAAATAAAAATCCAATAAAAAAAAAGAATTTTCAACAAAATATTTAAATTTTGAAGAAATTAATTTTTGACCAAAAAGATGAAGCTTTGAATAATGAGATCATTGTTCTACCAAAAAGACGAATTTTCAACAAAACAGTTGAATTTTCCCCTAAAACAAATGAACTTGCAATTAAAAATAGACCAGTTAAATTTTCAGTGGAATATTTATTTTAAACCAAATAAAATAAATTTTCAACGAAATAATTAAATTCCCTAACATACAGGTGAATTTTCATCAAAGAAGATTAAATTTCTATGGAAACAGATAAATTTTTGACAAAAAATAGAACAAATAAATTTACAGCTGAAAGAAATTAATTTTCGATTTAAAAAGTAATTAATTTTCAATCAAAGAAATTAATTTTCAAGGAAAAATGCCTTTTTTGCAAAATGCATGAATTTTCGAATCAAATATTTATATTTTTACAATTCTTTTCAACCTAATAGTTCAATTTTAAACCAACGAAATAAATTTTCAACCAAAAGGATGAATTAGGTACCAATAAAATTTAAATTCTATCACAAAAGATGAATTTTCAATAAAATGCAGGTATTTTCAACCAAATAGTTGCATTTATAACTGAAGAAAATAAATTTTCAACCAAATATGGTATACTTGAATTTACAGTTGAAAAAATCATTTCTAAAGAAACATAATTTCCAACAAAATGATTAAGTTTTGGAAAAAGAATTCAACAGATGAATCCTCAAACAAAACAGATTAATTTTGAATCAAACCGTTCTGATTTTGAACAAAAAGAGATGCAATTTCTACCAAAATAGATGAATTTTTATGTTGGAAAGACGAATTTTCAACCAAAATAAATTACTTTCTAACCAAATTTTTGAATCTTTCAACAAAATAGTGAAGTTAACTTCAACTTAAATTTATCTAAAATTCCGTGGCCGTAATTACAATGTACAATTCCGTAAAATAAGTTTATTTCCACATGTTCATCATTTATGATTGAGAAAGTATTCGAATCGTTCGAAATTTCACAGCTGAGTTTTCAACGGGTCTTCACGTTTGGGAGCCTCTGAAGCCGAAAATTGAGTTGCTGATAGCAGCTGTCTGTTTTTTGGATCCTAAAAGAAATAGGGAGATGCTTTAGCCATCATTCTTTGACTAACGGTTATTGGTTTATCCATCGGAAATGTTTTAAGAGAACATAGCTCTTTCAAAATTTTCAGCCAAACCACGGCAGATACTATAAAATAGGTTAATAGAAGAATTGTAGCTCTTGAAATAAGTCCTTCCTTGGACTTTTTTTGGTAGGACCTGATATTTGGTTTCATCTATCGAAAAT
>JAWWEA010400283.1:0-11747 GCA_035222095.1 Andricus quercuspetiolicola | reverse complement strand
AATAATAATCTCCAGCTAGAAAATCTGGGGATCTTAGTACTCTGTACTTTGCTTGAGTAGTTTTACTCAATTCTGTTAGTTATTATATATATATATACTCAAGCAAAGTGCAGAGTACTAAGATCCTCAGATTTTCTAGCTGGAGATTATTCGAGTAAAGAACGATAGTTTAGAAATACAAAAGTATATGTGAAATTGGTTTTTAAAAATGTCAAATCTCTAGCAAAGTCGTGAGTCTGATAATTTTGTATAACTGCTCTGTATAAGCTCTGTGCATTTTCCAGATAAAATTTATTGCAGTACAAGAAAACTGTGTGCGTCTAAAAAGGGCAGGCGCGTACTAGAAAATGATTCATAATCTCTTTTGTCGTCGCTTAAAAGTTTTGGTAGCCTTTTTCCGCATTATTCCATATAGGCACGTGGTTTCGAAATATAAAAATTTACGGACTTGTTTTTTAAAAATTCGCAACATTTACCAAAGCCATGAGTTTGATAAATAAAAAAATTTTCGTTCTGGAGTTTTGCGCGGGTTTCCGATTAAATTGTGTGTATGTACAATTAAAATGTGCGCCTCTAAGAAAGGCATGCGCTTGATAAAAATTGCTTCCTAATCTCTTTTGTCGATATAAAAAAGTTTTTTTCTAATTATTCATTATATGTACGGGTTTTCAAGATACGAAGGATGTATGATCTTGGTTTTTGAAATTTCCCAATCTCAACCAATGTCGCGAGTTTAGTTATTTTTAAAATTTCTGTTTTGAATTTCCATAAAAATATTTCTGTTAAAAGTTTGTCATAGGTACACAAGTTTCAAGATATAAAAAATTTATGAATTTGTTTTCAAAAAATTCCCAATCTGTAGCAGAGTCGTGAGATTGATAAATTGAAAAATTTCCGTTCTGAAATTCTGCGCGTGCTTCTGATAGAAATTTGTATACGTATTAGAGTGTCCCAAAAATATACATTTTGGAATTTTCAACCCCCGCAAAAGCAAAATCGTTCTCTCGTAGAAACAAATAGATACATATTATTTTTCACAACGCTATCATGAAAACGGCTTACAGCCGCTATGTAGCACCAGCTGCTCTAATCAAAGTTCCGCAAATATTCAAATTTTGGTCAATCAAAAAATGCCTTTATTATACAAAAATGTTAATTCTTTTCTTTTCAACATGAACAGTTTACACTTTTAACTTATTTTGTGAATTACCTAGAAACTTTTATTATTAATTGGCATTATTAAGAGCAATTTTTCTTTATCCCCTTAAAATTTTCGCGGAACTTTGCCTGGAGCACCTGGCGCTATCTAGCGGCTTGCTACCTCCCCATTGCGCTTGCGTTAGAGCAGAACGAGCAGAAAAATAATAACTGCTTATAACCTCATCGATATCACGTCTTAACTGCAAAACAGTGGAAAATAAATAAAAATGTCGGATGTAAAAGAAAGTGGAGAGTTTCAGTGCACACATCCTGAAATGCGCGAAACGGTTTTCTTATTTGATCGACGTTATTCCATATAGGTACGAGTTTTCAAAATATAAAATATTTATGAGCTTGTTTTTTTAAAAAAATTCATAACCGCAACAAAAGTCGCGAGTTTATTCATCTTTTGAATTTATAAGTTGGAATTCTGTATATCTTTCCGAAAAAATTGTGTTTATGTATAATACAATTATACTTCTGAAAATGGCAGGCGCGTGCTAAAAAAATGTTTCGTTCTTTTAAAAAGATTTAGAAGCTTTTCATTTTTTTTACATTAGTTGATGTAGGTGCGAGGTTTTAAAAATGAAAGAAAAAATTATGAGCTTGTATTTTAAAGTATTCTGCACTGCCGCACAACTAAAACTTACACCCGGGAGCGATATAAAAACATTAAAAATTCTTTGAAACAGAAATAGGATAAAATATTAATGGGATTGAAAGGGAAAGAACTTTTTCAAGGTGACTTAAATTATAAAGGTGTCTAGAAAAGGATATATTGTTTTAATAGAGGAATGATATTAAAATGGAGCAAAATAGGACAGAATAGATCAGTGTCTTTTTAAAGGGAAATATAATATAAGAAATGATAAAAAGGGCTAGAAAAATTGAAACTCTTTGAAATAGATATGACATTCGAAAAGGTAGAAGAGGATAGACAAGTTAGTATGCTTTCAAACAGGAGTGGGATTATAGTGGACAAAACGGGATAAAAGCATTAACAATGCTGCTCGCTCCACATCTACCAGATAAGGTATTTATTTATTTCAAAACAGACAAGTTTTAAAGAAGAACACAAATATAGATGGATAAAGTGGTACAGGGAAGGATATAATCATTTCAATAAGGAATAAGATACATTTTTAAATCGGGATAAGAAAGGATGGAGTTCTTAGCAAGGGCAACATGATAAAATGTGAGAGGGCGGAATAGAATTGGATGAAAATATTATGAAACGGAATAAAGAAGAATATTACTTCAGAATAAAAGTATAAGGTAGAAAATTATAAAAGGAGACAAATAAGGATAGAATTTAAGAAAATGTAAGGTTAAGAGTAATACAACTGTATCAAAATGGATAGAATTCTGACGAAGACTAATGGGATCGTATAAAACCCGATTGACAGTAAAACTCAAAGGGACCGAAGAAATATTTTTTTACAGTTATTGGAATGAAATAATGAAAATTGAAGAGGAAAACGAATCATTTGCAACAAGCAAATAATCTCTTGTAGATTGAATTCACTTTTTTCTCTTCTTTCGTTTCTCGCTTTGAAACAACGAGAAATGTACAGAATTTAAGGATTTAATACAGCCTACTCGAAACCGATTCGATTCTCGCAGAATAATTTCACGAGGGTCCTTTTCATGCTAGTAATATCTTTTTCAGCTCTCGCATTCTTGATATACTTCTATGTAAGCTGAGTCCCTTGTGAGAGGGAAACGACAACGGAAATCAGCTTTTTCTCGTAAAAATTTTTTGGCGACCTTTTATATACGAAATAACTCAATAAGTATAATTCTCTCAAGTATGAGGAAATACGTCGGAATCCAAGTTTTAGGATTTGTGAATAAAGTGATCTCGTCTCTCCGTATCGTACTGGGTAAGAGCATCAGACCAGTAATCTGAAAGACCCGGGTTTTGGTCCCAGCAGAGCTTGAGAGCAATCTTTTCACAATTTAGAAATAAAAACCAACATTCAACTAAATATTGATTTTAGGCCAGTAGAAGAAAAATAGCACCAAACTGCTTAATAATTCAATAAAGTGTTGGCTTTTAAGGCTTAGAGTTGAAACAGTAGAATAGCGAACACATTCCGCCCCGTTTCTCTTAGGTAGTCCTGTTTTTCTCACCTTTTACCCTTTGTTTCCCTCAAATTGGAAAAGTCCCCGAAGACACCTAAAATCGAGAATTTCGACGCATTTTTCCGTTTTTCACAAGGTTTTTCACAATGGAAATTCAAGAGGTTAAAATGATTTTTTCCCAGCTTTGTATAACATTTATTTTAAATATTTCCTAAAACTATCTATTTGATAATTTTGTATTTTTAAAGGACTCCGTCCGCACCGACCTTTCACGAAAATAGTGTAACCAATTTTATTAAATTAAATGAACGTAGTTATTGCGCTACAGCAAATGAGACGAATTTTTTACCAAAAAATTGAGCTATTGAGCACAAGGATTAATTTTCTACAAAAAAATATAATATCTGATATTTCAGCGCAAAAATAATTTCATTTCAAATCAAAAACTATTCAGTTTATCTAAAAAAGACGCATTTTCAGGGAGGTAGTTGGCTTTCTCATCAAATTGTTGAATTTTTATGGGAAAAAGATGAATTTTCCGAGTAATTGTCAAATTTTTAAACAAAAAAGATCAATTTTTTACAAAACAGTCAGGTCTTGAAATGCATGTTTCAAGTTTCAACAAGATTGTTAAATCTTCAAGTCGAGAGGACGAATTATCTAAAAATTAATTGAGTTTAAAAAAAACGTATTCTCAACCAGAAAAAAAGACAATTTTACAGCAAAATTGTTATAGCCTTAACCAAAAGTGATGACGTTTTAACCAAATTCTTGAATTTTTCAGAATTTATTTAACTTTTCAACCAAATGATAGATTTTCGACAAAGAATATGAATTCTCAACAAAAAATGTAATATTTGATATTTTACTAAACAAGATTTTTAATTTTTATAAGAAACACATATATTTTTAACCAAATAATTGCAATTTGTAGCAGACGGTTTAGTATTTAATAAAGCAAAAAAGAGGATTTTCTATCTTGAATGGCGAATGTCCCACAAAACAATTACATTTTTGAAATCAAAATATGACTTTTCAACAAAAGACTTCAATTTTTAATACAATAGTTAAATATTCAATAAAATATTTTAATTTTCACACAAAGGGATCAATTTTAAACTAAAAAGTTAATTTTTCACGAAACATTTGAATTTTCAACCAATAAGGATAAGTTATTAGGCAAAACAGGAAAAGATAATATTTCAAACTTAAAATATTTTGATTATTAATCAAAATTAGTTGAGTTTAACCAAAAATATGAATTTTCCACCAAGAGAGATCTAATTTTCAAACCACAAGCATGAATTTTCAAGCAAAAGGGATGAAACTTCAGCCAAAAGCAGTTATATCTTACAACAAGGTAATCGAATTATTTAGGAGACGTTTGAGTTTTTTGTTAATTTGTGCCCAAGAATGGCAAAAATATGTTTCTCATTTTTCTGGAGCTTTGTTGCTCTTTTTATTAAACTGAGAAAAGCCGTACGTATTTTTCAGCGTCAAACAATCTCTTTTTCTACTTTTACGGATCCAGAAACATGAGAAATTTTTACGCATGATCCGCATTTTTATACATGATCCGTAAAAAATACAACAAAATTTTGTTTGTAACTTGAAAAGAAAATTGGATTGACCCTAATACTCAGGACTCGTATCGTGTGAAAATTTTTTGTTCTAGTAGAATTCAAGAGGAAAGACCAACTATTTTTTTATGAAAGTTCATTTTCTTATCCATAAATTCTATTATTTGATTTAAAATATGATTATTCGGTTAAAAACCTAATTATTTTGTTCAAAGTCATCTCTTTTTGTCGAAAATTTAACTGCTTTGTTGCGCATTTATCTTTTTCGGCAGAAAATTTGTTCTTATGGATTAAAAATTTCTCCTGTATGAAGGAAAATGTATCTTTCTTGCTTGAACATATTTTTTTTTTATTTCAACGACATGATTGAAAATTCATCGTTCTTCATCAAAAATGATCTTTTTTGTTGAAAATTCAACTTCTCAGGTTGATAATAATTCAAGTGTCTTTTGAAAAGTTCATATTTTTGGCTTGAAAATTCAATTATTTGGTTGAGGTTCAATCTTGCTTGTTTGAAAATTTAAAGATTTGGTCGAATTTTCATTAAAAATATTAATTTCTTACACAAGAAGATTCATTTTCAACCAAAAAAGGTTTATTTTCAATCAAATACATGAATTTTCAAACAAAATTTTTAACCTTCCAATTTTCATCAAGAAACAAATTTATATCAAGAGAGAGAAAAGATCAACCAAATTGTTCAATTTTCAAGTCAAAAGTGTGAGTTTTTTTCAACATATAAATTTTCAATAGAAAAGTGAATTTTTAAACAAATAGTTGAATTCTGAAATCCAAAAATTGAATTTTTCTTAGAACAGTTAAATTATTAACCAAAAGAAATAACTTTCTGACAAAATTGTTGAGTTTTCAGCTAAATAATACCATTTTTATCTAAAAAAGAAGAATAATTAACAATAAATGTACACACTTTAATCGAAAAGAATTACTTTGTACCAAAAATAATTGGATTTTAACCGAAGAGAGGAATTTTTAACTCAAATTATGCATCTCCAACTCGAATAGTTACATTTTCAGTTTAAAAAAATTGATTTAGGGCCAAAAAACGAATATTCAACTTTAGACATTATTTTTCTTTAAAAAGTATTTCCGCAGATTTTCCTAGACCCGACTTTTGTTTTTGGAAAATTTACACCTTTCAAGGACCAACGAGGAATGCTAAAACTAATTATGAATTTTAGGGTGAGACGAAAATTTGTATCTTCCTTCATTGGGCTCTAATTCTATGGTACTGGAATTTCCTATTCTTTCAATGTTGACGATTTTAAGTTTAAAAGTCTTTCATTTTTTATATTCATGACTAATATAATAAAATTAATATATATTTACCAATAGAATTGAGTAAAACTGTTAAAGCAACGAACAGAGTACCAAAGACCCTCAAGTTTTCTGGTTAGAGATTATTCGATAGAAGAACGTTAATTCAAAAATACAAAAGAAGTTATAGGCTTGTTTTTTTTACAAAACTTTCAATCCCTACCAAAGTCGTGAGTTTGATAATTTTTATAACTGCTGTGTACAACCTCTGTGTATTTTTCGTAAACAATTTTCTATAGTATAATAAAACTATTTACGTCTAAAAAAGGCAGGCGTATAATAAAAAATATTTCCTAATCTCTTTCGTCGTTATTAAAAAGTTTTAGTAATCTTTTTATTTTTTACATTACTCCATATAGCTGCAACGTTTCAATGTACAAGAAATTCATGAACTTGTTTTTTGAAAAATGCTCAGCCTCAACCGAAGTCGTATGATAAATTTCTAAACTATGTAACGCTTTCAAAATATAAAAGATTTATGAACTTATTTTTTAAAAAGTTCCCAATCTCAACCAAAGACGTGTGTTTGATCATTTTTTAGACTTCTGTTTTGTAATTCTGAGAAGTATTTACAATGAAACTTTACTTATTTATAATAAAATTATTCACCTTTAAAGATGGCTAGCGCGTGCTTAAAATGTTTTCTAATCCCTTTTTCGTTATTTAAAGGCTTTGGTAGTCTTTCTTTATCATTATTCCGTATAGGCACGTTGATTCAAAATAAGAAAAATTAATGAACTTGTTTCTTAAAAAATCGCAATCTTTACCGAAGGCATGGGTTTGACAAATTAACAAATTTTCTGTTCTGGAATTTTGTGCGTCTTTCTGATAAAATTTGGTATATGTTGTAATGTGATGACCAGAGGAGCCTCGGTAGCTCAGACGATAACGCGACAGGCTTTCGTGCAGGAGGACTGGGGTTCGATCCCTGAGCCTGTACAAATGGAAATTTTTCTACGTACTTTAACTGGGGATCCAGCGGGTTGGAACCCACCTTAAGCTGTAGGTCCCCTCAGAAGCGGCTGGTTAAGTACTACGTTGTAGGCTCCATTTCGTGGAGACGAGCGTTGGCGGTCGAAGTTGATTTTGAGAACAACCGAAAATAAGTCAACGATCTCTTTGCGATTAAAGCAACTTCGGGGAACTCTCTTCTGGCGGTGGCTCGCGAATCTCGAGTAATAAACACACACACACACACATATTACACCAGGGCAGTGCTTCCAGTCTCCACATCTAACTAATGACCTCTGAGGGACCGCTTTGTTTACCCTAGCCTGCTCGTGAGGCTGGGGATGGGCAGAGTGGGTGGGGTCCACTTCACCACTTACAAAATACAACGTCATTGTGCCATTGTGCGATAGGTACGCCTGACACCTGATAGGTATATTCTCAGAGCGTTGTAACAAAGACCCACCGAGATCCCAAAACATTCGACGAAGATGACCAGATTCGGAGTACTGCCTTGAGAATAAACACGAGTGTGGCACAATAGGCTTTACAGCTTGAGCCCCAAGAGTGGTACCTCACGCACTCCCTGTACATATTAAAACTAACTAACTAGTGCGTTGGCCAGACAGCCGTAATAGATCCTACCCCAGCTGTACAATTCTCAGAATTGAATATCATACCGCGATTATACCCATGGGCAGCAATAGCTTAAATTATAAATTCGTTGAAGAGCTGGACTTATTTAATTTAAGCTGTGCTGAATGAGTGTGGATTTAGTTTCATCATTTTGTTTCAGGAGAGTGAACTGTAAAAGAGTTTATCTATGTTATTAATATGATTACAATTACTACTTTACATGCCACTACTAATTAGGTCAGAGTAGGTACCCGAGTTACAAGGTATAGAAGACCTGACGTCCTACAACTGTCTTGAAAATTACCAGCCTTTTTTCAATATGGAAATTCTGCAAGGAAAACAACACCACCATGCTCTACGTAGCCCACATCACTACACATGGCGAATCTGACCACTTTCTGGTTATTTAGAGTATGAGTGATGAGAACTTCAAATGTCTTCATAGAATTGAGTAGCGTGAATTCGCGAGGAACATTGAGCTAAGACTTTGGGCCGACGTCATGTTGATTTACGTAAGCTTCCTTGGAACATTATGACTTAGGGCATAATTAGGCTTTTTTTTCAGTTTACGTGACTTTGCAGGAAAAACTTTAATTATATCTGCTATACAATTTGACATGTTCGTCATGGTTCATGTTTAATTCTGCGTATTTCGTAAACGGTTACCTTTTGGTCCACTTATTTACTGTAAATAGTAAACTAGGCAAACTCACCAAACTTATAATAAACTAATATTACTTTAAATTTTTTTACTAAATCCTGCGTTTGGAGCATTTTCGTCACCCCCACCAAATCCCTCTATCAAAGAGCTCGGGCAAAACTTTTCATTGACGGGTTTAGTAGATTACTAAAATTATTGGATTGGTCGAGTGAAACCTAGAGGTGTCTGGTGCTAACCAGCGTTGCCTTGTCAGTTCAGGTTACTATCCAAATTTAAATCAAATATTGGGTTTTCAACGTTTTTCGCCGTATTTTGCATTGATGCTGCTGGCTTCATGTGACACAAGTCAGGGAAAATTGTTATAGGGAATGGGATCATAATGGACGAAACAGGATAAAATAAAAAAGTGTTGTTTTTAAGGGGAGTAGTATATAAGAAATGATAAAACAGGATAGAAAATGTCACATTCATTGAAACAGGTTTGAGATACAGAGAGTTCGAACACGATAGACAAGTTTGTAAGGTTTCAAACAGAAATGGGATGACAGTAGAAGAATCGGATAGAAACATCGACAATGTTGCTCCAACTCTATTGGATAATTTATCTACTTATTTAAAAATAGAAAGATTTGGGGGAGGAATATGATTATGGGTAGATGAAATATTACATGAAAGAATATAATTCTTTGAATAAAAAATAAGATACATTTTTAAATTAGGATAAGAAAGGATGGACATCTTAGAAAGGGAACTATGACAAAAAATTGATAAAACGGGTTAGAAATGGACAAAAATATTATGCAGTGGAAAAAAGGATAAAACTTTTGAAAAAAGTATATAATAGAAAATTATAAAACGATATAAATAAGGATAGAATTTTTTGGAATAAAGTAAGATTCAGAGTGATATAACTGTATTAAAACGTACATAATTTTGAAAAAGGAGAATGCGATCATATAAAACGTGATTGTCGGTAATACTCAAAGAACCAACAAAACATTTCCTTTCGGTTATTGAAATTAAATAATGGAAATTGGATAGAGCAAACAATCCTTTGAAACTGATATGTAAATGATTTCTTGTAGGCTTAGTTTACTTTCCTCACTTCTTCCGTTTCTCGCTTTGAAACAGCGAGAAATGTACAGGATGTAAGGATTTAACACAGCCTCTTCTAAACCGATTCCATTTTCGCAACTCTTTCGACCTCCACTATTCTCGCTAAATAAATTGATGAGAAACCTTTTTATCCTAATAGGATATTTTTCAGCTCCCGCATCCTTTATATACTTCTATGTGAATTGAATCTCTTGTGAGAAAACGGAAATCTGATTGAAATTGAATCTCTTCCGAAAACGGAAATCAGTTTTTTCAGGGAAAAATCTTTTGTCATCTACGGAGTTGACCTGTATAACCCCTTAAAGCTTGCAGCTGTTGACTTCCAGAAAATCGGACATCTCAAGCAGCTAGCTGCTCAGTGGCGAGGTAAACAGCTGCACAAGAAACATCTCGAAACACTAGATATTCCTTGCGTGGATAATGATGCTTCAAACCTCTGGTTAAGACGTGGAGAACTATTTCCGGATACGGAAGGGTTTGACATCGCCATACATGACAGGATAATGAATACGAGGAATCACCAGAAACATATCCTTAACATGACGGCACTGATTGACCGATGCTTGTCTCGCAAGAATACACGCGTAGACATAAGATGTTGCTGGGATAATTCACCAACAATATGCACGAACACTGGTACACAGCAAATGATTGTGATAAGCACATTTTCAAATTTGGTATTCAATATTTGAATTTTATATGTCGACCCTGTTTTTGTTTTGTATATGCGTATGTTCGTGTGCATGAGTGAAGTTATACTTGTCTTAGCTGTTCAATTTAAGTAAAATTAATATTTTGAATCGTTGGTCTCAGGCTCTGGCTCAGTCTTTTACAAGAAAGATGGATCCCTATAAACGGGCTCTCCAGGATGGATTTTGGATCCCTATGAACGGTTGCCCCAGGACGAATGTTGGATTCTTATACGGCTCTGAAGTGTGATTGTAGGATCCCTATAGACAGGCTCTCCAGTATGTATGCTTGATAATTATGACGAATGTACAAGCAGAATATAGAGTTCCGAAACGACGACTGACACCAACAAATCTACTACTCACTTGCCGCGTTTCGCGACCGTGTTTAGTAGCGAAGAACCAGGTCACGAGTACCTGTGGGATAGATGGTGGGTCCATTTATAACAATAATGATGACAGTAATAATAATAATAATAAAAGGGGGAAGTCTTCCAAGGAGACTCTCTGAGTCCGATGCTTTTCTGCATCCCCCTCTTGCATCTATTTATTGTGCTCTGAAGAAAAAGCTTAACATCCATGTGACGGCGGTAAACAGGTACTCTAAAGCGATTGGCATGAGCTTTGGACTAAACAAGTGTGCCTGCGTCCACCTATACAAAGGAAGACTTGAGACTACATCATCGCGTGACGATCAGAATGTTCATCCCATAGGTGGAAGTACCATTCAACATCTTGGTAATGGAGAAGCGTATGCATATCTTGGAATACCGCAAGTGGCAACATAAATTTGTGCGTGTGGTAAAAACGGCCCTTAAAAAAGGTTTCGCCAAATTCTCAGAAGAACAGGGCTTCCTAATTATCTGTCAGAATAAGATCCAGGGGACCAATATGCTGGCCGTTTTTATACTGCTCTACAAGTTTGGTGTAGTAAAGTGGAACGTCGATGAGTTACAGCTAAGTTAAAGTAACTTCATCGAAAAACAATTCTGGCTGCAGCCTGCTCATTTATAAATAGTACATATTCTCTTATGCGACTCGCACATCAACACGAAATCGACAATGCGGCGTTTCTATACAATACCGCAGGCAGATCCGCGGAAGAGCCTAGTCTCCCATTTGATTCCAATGACGCTACATATGGCCTAGCGTCACTAACACCTTTGGTGCTCAAAAGTCATGTACAGGAAGCAGAACATGCGCTTCTACTAAAAGAACATGCTGAAAAGCCCGTTCATGGTAAATTCCACGGCATTATACGTAGAGAAGAGCTTTTGATAGGTCTGTCCCATATGTTTATCAAGTCTACTGGATTGAGATCGGAGACTGACGGATTTCTCTTTGCCTGTCGAAACGAACATAACAAATGATCTGCGTGCATAATGGAATGCCTGAGCAGCAAGGTTTTACCTACACAACTGAACGCAACACAAACTGCGCTAAAGGTGTAGACTCTTTTATGCTGTGCTGCTGTTGCAACCGTTACAACGTTGGGCC
>JAWWEA010400099.1:0-11755 GCA_035222095.1 Andricus quercuspetiolicola | reverse complement strand
CGAAATCCTTGAATTCCTTAACTTCCATGAATTTGTTGAATTCCATGAACTTGTTTAATTCCATGAATTCCTTGCATTCCATGAATTCCTTGCATTGCATTATATCCTTGAATTCCATGAATTCCTTGAATTCCAATAATTCCTTGAATTCCACGAATTCCTTGAATTTCCTGAATTCCTTGAATTCGATGAATTCCTTGAATGCCATGAATTTCTTGAATTCCATGAATTCCTTGATTTCCATGAATTCCTCGAATTCCATCAATTCGTTGGATTCCATGAATTCATTGAATTTCACCTATTCCTTGAATTCCATGAACTCCTTGAAATACACGAATTCCATGAATTCCTTGACTTCCAAGAATTCCTTGAATTCCGTGAATTCCTTAAATTTCGTGAATTTATTGAATTCCGTGAATTCCGTGAAGTCCTTGAATTCCATGAATTCCACGAATTCAATGAATACGCGCGCTCAGCCCGACAACCCACAGTGGATAAGAAGTACATTTTTTGGGTCAAAATACGATTCACGCTGAACCTGTGGTCTGATTTGGATGCTTTTTTAAAGAAAAAGCTGACAAGATTCCTAAGAGAGTTGTCAAACCTGAGTTTATAATGAGGCTCTCAGATTTTCTATAAATAAACAAATATGACGAAAAAAATAACCATTTCTTCTACTTGACGTTCCCGGTGCTCGTCAGTAGCAGGAAAATTGTTCACATTGCCTAAGTTTCGCAAAGTAACATTAGATAGAGATGTTTCAACATTATGTAATGAACAAAAAATTTTTAATAAACAAATTATTCGTTGAAATGATAAGTTCTACAATTTTCCATAATTTCAGGTTTTTTTGAGCTATATTGCAAGAAATTTGAATAAAAACATTATAATGATAAAGAAATTTTTTCTTGAGATTATTATTGTTATCTTTATGAACAAATTTAATGAACAACTGCAATAATCAGGCATTTTTTAGCAGAAAAATTTGTTTTTTCCGATGACAGTTTTTTTAATTATGAACTTTATGACAATTTCAGCAGAATTGATAATCTTTTAATTTATCCTATGATTTTTTTATACAAATTTAATAAACCAAATGCAATGGTCAAGCATTTTTCGGCGGAAAAATTCCTTTTTTTCGATGCCAGTCCTTTTCGTCGGGAACAGCATGACGATTTCAGCAACATTCATGATAAGTCCATGAATTTTATGATATTTAAAAACAAATTTGATAAACAAATGCATTAATCAGGGATTTTTCAATAGAAAACTTCGTTTTTTTCTATGTCAACTTCTTTCATTAGCCTTCAACTAAACCAGACAAAAAAGTTTTAAATTAATTATAACAACAACAAGCGCATTCTTGAGGCTCAGTGAATATCCTTATATTCAGAAATATTCAACAACCCTCAAGAACTATCCCTGCCACATTTACCGAACCTCGTCTCGACTGCCTTCAAATAAACCCGTCAAAAATGTTTTAGATTATTAAAAATAGCAACAAGCGCATTCCCAAGGCTGTAGTAAATATCATCGTATTCACGGAAATATCGAACTGCCCTCAAGAACTACCCCTACCTCATTTAACGAAACTCGTCTCGACTGCCTTCAACTGAAACCGCCAAAAAAGTTTTAAATTATTAATAACAATAAGCGCATTCTTAAGGCTGTAGTGAATATCCTTCTATCCACAGAGATATTCAACTGCCTTCAAAAACTACCCCTACCACATTTGACGGAAACTGCCTAGACTGCCTTCAACTAAAACCGGCAAAAAAGTTTTGAAATATTATTAATAACAAGCGCATTTCCAAAGCTATACTAAATATCCTTATATCCACAGGATTATACAACTGCCCTCAAGAACTACCCCTCCCACATTTAACGAACCCCTTCACGACTGCCTTCAACTGAACCCGCCAAAAAAGTTTTAAATTATTAATAACAATAAGCGCATTCTTAAGGCTGTAGTGAATATCCTTCTATTCACAGAAATATTCAACTGCCCTCAAAAACTACCCCTACCACATTTAACGGAACCTGTCTAGACTGCCTTCAACTAAAACCGGCAAAAAAGTTTGGAATTATTATTAAAAACAAGCACATTCTCAAGGCTATATTGAATATCCTTAGATTGACAGTATTATACAACTGCCCTCAAGAACTACCCCTACCACATTTAACGAAACCTGTCTTGCCTGACTTCAACTAAAACCGACAAAAAAGTTTTCATTTATTAATAATGACAACAAGGTATTTAATAGAATTTATTTTAATATGGAGTAGTAATTACCCAAAAAGGTGTCTTTCAAACATAAGTGTCTAAAATGTATTATTTGCCGGACAACGAGTTATTTTAATAACGTATTGACCCTCAAACTATTAGGTCGTGGTAAAACATTGAAAGACTGGCTATGACAGAAAAATCTTGAAAAATTAAAAACAATTTCAAGGAAAACAAACAATAATATATCAAGTGTTTATGTTCTTATTTCAGTTCAATACAACTCTACTATTTCTAGTTTTAAAAGTTGATTTTTGCATAGCTGACTTTGTTATAACAATTTTTACTGAAAAAAAATGTTTTACACAAATAACTGGATTTGAAGTTTCTTCACTTATTGTCTGAATTAAAAACAGTAGACTTGTAGGAAATATTCTCCAAAAAATGTAATTATTTATTACAATCCAGCCATGTTTTCTTAAATTGGTAAAAATTTGAAATATAAAAGAAATTACAGAAGCCGTTGTTCAAAAGTTTATTTTCTTGTAAGTTTTGAACTTTTTCCGTCATAGCCAATTTTTTTTCCTGAATAGGAAATTACTGCCTATATTGTCTTCGTTTCGCATTTTAAAGAATTCCTCCTTTTTCTCCCGTATTTTTAAATAAACGGCCACGTGTGCCGAAATTTGTGAACAAATATGGGTGTCTCTATACAAAAACCCGTCTGTTTTTACCGAAATATTGGTGCACGTGGACACCACCTATTTTTGAAAATCCTCCCCTTTTTCTCATTTTTTTTATTGTAAAATGCGAACTAAATGAATGGAACGTGATAAGAACATCCAACTATTTTTTGCAAATATCCTTTCCTTAGACCGAATGTGTTGTTGAAAATTCAACTGTTTTTGGTGTCATTCTTTTTCTTTTTTTTTTAAATTTCGACCATTCCATTGAAAGTTTGACTGCTCGGTGAAAAAGCAAACTTTTTGGTTGGAAAGTAGTCGTTTTTGCTTGGAAGTGCAACGCTTTATTTCCAAATAACTGTTGAGCTCGAAAACGATTTTTGGTCATTGTTAAAAATTCAGTTGTTCGGTAGGTTATGCATTTTTCTTGCTTGAACATAAACATTTTTGTTTTTATTATACTCTATTTTGGTGAAAAATTTATCTTTTTTGTTAGAAAATCCAACTCCATAGCTTTTACAAACTCATCTTCTTTGTTCGAAATAATCTAGTTTGGTAGGGAATTTTTTTTAAATTTAAAATGCAACTGTTTGGATGAAAATTAGTTATCTGTTTTGGTTGAGGATTCAACGATTCAGTTAGGAATAATATTCTTTGTTGATTATTCATCCTTTTAATTAAATATTCAACTATTTTGTATGAAATCCATATACTTTGTTAAAATTTCGACTTTTTTGGTATGAATGTCAACCCTTTTGGTTAAAAGTGAAACTCGTTAAAGATTAATAATATGTTTTGGATATGGATTTGGCTGTTTTGTTAAAAACTCTTTTTCTATACTTTGATAATTGAGACTCAACTGAAAATGGATCTTGAAAAGATGACTATGTGTTCTGATTTTGTTAAAAATAAAACTTTTGGTCAGCAAACTATAAAGCTCATAATTGTAATTACTGCAGTTATAACAATGAAAGTGCATTGCAATATTTTCGAATTAAGCGACATTATTACAAATTACTATTTAAAGCAACCATTAAAAGTATTCAAACTCATTTTACAATACTAATTTTTTTTTAACGTCTCAGATACTACAACTTTCTTTTTTTATTCTGATAGGTTGTGTATACACAGCAGATACCGGTAAAAAAATCAACAGTACCGAGAGCTTTTCTTATCATTTCCATGACATCAGTAAATTCCATGGATTCCGTGAATTACATGTATTCCGTGAATTTCATGATTTCCTAGAATTCCGTAAATTCTGTGAGTTTCATAAATATTGTGAATGTCGAAAATTTTTCGAATTCTTTAATTCCATGCATTATACGTCTTCCGTGAATTCCCTGAATTTCATCAATTCTGTGATTGATTGACGAAATGCATGTACACGGTAAACGCAGAGGTTAGGATTCAGGCGATGAATGGAGATTGGGTCTTTGGAATGCTAGAGGGGTGAATAATCTCAAAATAAGAGAACTGCAAGAAACTATGAACGCATTTTATGTGTACCTGAGACAAAGAAAAAGGAAGGCGAACGAAGAAACATAGAAAGTGCGGTGTTGAATCACGGTTTTGAAATATGGTCAGGAGTAGATAATGAGTCCCATGGTAGTTTATCATAGCGTTATTAGGAGGTGAAGCTATTAGGCACCAGAACTGCGATGTGAAACATAATGTAAGGGTTATCGGAAAACTAAGTGACTGGTTCGATATAATGCAAGATGTTAGACAAGGGTGCGTTATGCCCTCATGGCTTTTTATCATATTCATGGACAAGTGTCTAAGAATGGCCCTCTTTCACGAAGAAGGTGTAAATCTCGAGATAGTAAGACTACGTGGATTGGCGTTTGCAGATGATAAGGTTGTAATGGCAGAATCAATTAAAGACTTGCAAAGAATGTTGAACAAACTGAATACGAGCATGAAGAGCATGGGCCTTAAAATATATCGACTAAAGCTAAATTGGCAATACATGACTCTATATTTGTACCGACTGCGCTGTACAGTAGCGAGACATGGACTTATCAAGAAAAGGATAAGAGTAAGATTATCGCGATTGGCATGAAATCCCTGCGCACATTGTGCGGGAAAACACTAATGGACAAAGTAAGTAACGAGATAATCGTCAAAGAATGTGGTGCGGAAGAGACACTAGTTGACATATGGGAAAGAAATCGGCTAAGATGATTCGGGCATGTGGAGAGAATGAAAGACGAACGTCTAACGAAACAAGTGTATCTAGGTAAAGTAAATGGTTGTGTGCCCAGAGGCAGACCGCGGAAAGAATACGGTTAGAATGTGTGAATGAGACCCTAATTCGTAGAGACATAAGAAGTCACGCTTACCCCAAAAGAGAAGTGCCCTAATGGTTCAATGATAACAATGATAAAACATGCATTCTGTGAATACCATCAATTCCTTGAATTACAAGATTTTTGTTAATTCCATGAATTCCGCGAATTCTGCAAATTCTGTGAATTTCATGAATTCTGCGAATTCTGCGAATTCCGTAAACTCCACCTATTCCTTGAATTCCGTGAATTCCGTAAATTCAGTTAATCCTTTTAATCCCATTAATTCCGTGAATTTCTTGAATTTCATGCATTTTTTGAATTCCATTGTATCCACGGGGTCAATGAATTCATTGAATACGAACAATTAATTGAATTCTGTGAATTCTTTGAATTTCCCGAATTCCTTGAATGCCAGGAATTTCTTGAATTACATGAATTACATTAATTTTATGAATACCTCAAATTTTACGAATTCCTTGAGTTCCATGAATTCAATAAATTTCTTGAATTCCATGAATTCCACGAATTCCTTGGATTCCAATAATTACATGACCTCCATGGATTACATGAATTCCGCGAATGTCTTGAGTTCCATAAATTTCTTGAATTCCATTAATTTCCTTGCATTCCTTGAATTCCATGAATTCCACGAATTCCTTGGATTACATGATTTGCTTGGATTGCAATGATTACATGAACTCCATGAACTACATGAATTCCACGAATTCTTCAAGTTCCATGAATTTATTGAATTCCATGAATTTCTGGCATTCCTTATATTCCATGAATTCCTTGGATTCCAATGATTACATGAATTGCATGAACTACATGAATTCCACGAATTCCTTAAGTTCCATGATTTGTTTCAATTCCATGAATTTCTTGGATTCCTTGCATTCCTTGAATTCCATGAATTCCACAAATTCCTTGGATTCCAATAATTACATGACTTCGATGGATTACATGAATTCCACGAATGCCTTCAGCTCCATGAATTTCTTGAATTCCATGAATTCCTTGAATTTCTTGAATTCCAAGACTTCCTTGCATTCCTTGAATTCCATGAATTTCTTGAAATGCAATAATTACATGAACTCCATGAACTACATGAATTCCACGAATACCTTGAATTCCATGAATTCTTTGTATTCCATAAGTTCCTTGCATTGCCTGAATTCCGTGAGTTCCTTGGATTCCAATGATTACATGAACTCCATGAAATACATGAATTCGACGAATTCCTTGAGTTCCATGAATTTCGTGTATTCCATGAATTCCTTGCATTCCTTGAATTCCACGAATTCCCTGGATTCCATGAATTACATGAACTCCATGAATTCCATAAATTTCTTGAATTCCATAAATTTCGTGAATTCCAGGTATTCCACAAATTCCATGAATTTGTTGAATTCCATGAGTTCCTTGCATTCCTTGAATTCTATCAATTCTTCGGATTCCAATAATTACACGAGCTCCAGGTATTACATGAATTCCACGAATTCCTTGAGTTCCATGAATTTCGTGAATTCCATGAATTCCTTGCATTCCTTAAATTCCATGAATTCCTTGTATTCCATGAATTCCACAAATTCCATGAATTCCTTGAATTCCATGAATTCCTTGAATTCCATGAATTCCTTGAATTCCATGAATTCCTTGAATTTCATGAATTCTTTGAATTATATGAATTCCTTGAATTCCATGAATTCCTTGAATACCATGAATTCCTTGAATTCTACAAATTTCTTGAATTCCATATATTACATGAATTCCAGGTATTCCACGAATTTCATGAATTTTCGAATCCCATGAATTCCTTGCATTCTTTGAATTCCATGAATTCCTTGGATTCCAATAATTACATGAACTCCATAAAATACATGAATTCCACGTATTCCTTGAGGTACTTGAATTCCATGAATTCCTTGCGTTCCTTGAATTCCATGAATTCCATGATTACCTTGGATTCCAATAATTACATGATCTCTATGATTAACACGATTTCTACGAATTTCTTGTGTTCCATGAATTTCTTGAATTCCATGAATTCGTTGCTTTCCTTAAATTCTATCAAATTCCTTGGATTCCATGAACTACATTAACTCCATGAATTCCGTACATTCCGTGAATTCCATACATTTCTTGAATTCCATAAGTTTCTTGAATTCCAGGTATTCCAAGAGTTCCATGAATTTGTTGGATTCCATGAATTCCTTGCATTCCTTGAATTCTATGAATTCTTCGGATTCTAATAATTACATGAGCTCCATGAATTACATGAATACCACGAATTCTTTGACTTCCATGAATTTCTTGCATTCCTTGAATTCTATGAATTCTTTGGATTCCATGAATTACATTAGCTCCATGCATTCCGTGGATTCCTTGAATTTCATGAATTTCGGGAATTCCATGAGTACGCAGCCTCAGCCCGCCACCTTGCTGGAGCGTTACTTGCTGGTACCGACAATTTTTTTCCTACAGGTACCGACAAATTTTCTGCCGGTACCGACAGTGTATACAATTCAATTCTGATAAGCATTACTGGCATCTTTCAAAATAGGTGCGACAATTTAGAAAAGATTCATTTAACAATATGTCAGCGATATGTTTAAAAATATATTAAGATAATGGGCAGATACGATATTATCGCAGAGAATGTGCTTCATGAAACCCTATGATTAACGAAAATAAGTACTCCAAACAAAAGCGTATAATATTCTAGGTACATGATAATTTGAAACTTTTGATGTTTCATGATATAGACCGCCTAAAATGTAGCATTTGGTAGACAAATAGTTATTCTAACGACGCGTTAACCCACAAGCTATTACGCAATTATAAAGTAGTAAAGATATCGGTAGCATACCGTAATCTTGGAAGAATGAAGAAAATTTGATGAAAAATAAACAAATTGTTATAAAGTGTGAATAGCCCTACTTATTTCCGTCTCCGTCATCTACAAACGGGTAGTATATATATTAGCGAGCGGATTCCTGAAAAATCATTAGTTTTCCTGTTCGACATTCTGGACCAGTCAGTTTAATATACGTCGAAAGAAAATGGGGCTCTTCTTTGGAGCCCTTGTGCTCACCTTCATGCTTTTCTTTAACGAAATTGGTAAGCATCATAATCATAATGCCTTTTGTAATACTTGCCATATGTTGATCATCAGTCAATATCTGGACCATTTGTTTCTGGTATGATGAATATCATCTATATTTTTCCTTTTCTTTCTTTTTACAGGAGAAGCGTCTTGTATGTTAAAAAAAATCTTCACTAGCTCTTCTAAAGGAGAACAAGACAGATTTGATACAATTGCCACCTCTAAACTCAGTATGGAGTTGGCTCCGAGGCGCAAGCGAACTTCGATAGAGAATCAGGCCCTTGATTTGCATGAGCCTCAGTCAAACGATCCAGATACTTTTCTCCGACTAAGTCTAGGAGGTAAAAATCTATAAGTTCATACGGGCCAGATATGATGAATTTTGTATATATTTCTGCATATTTTTCTTTTTGCTTCTCCTCAAGGTTCTTCATCTTCAAGTACTACCCAAAACCATCAGATCCAACACCCTGTAACTTGGGAAAGAAGGTTGCCAGAAAGAAATGAGTATATTCAAGGTATCAGTGTTTTTAATATTGCACACGCTTCAAATTATTCCTGAACTTTCGCAAATATTTGCAAGTATTCTTGAATATACCGAATTATTATAACGTACTGTGAAATATTATCACATACTTTGAGAAATTTTTTGGAGATCTGACGATTTAAATGAGATCTAATGATTCCGCGACAGAATTCATTTCATCAGTCGTCCGAGTTAGTAATCCATAATCTTATATTATCGAAAATTATGCTATGAATTTCGGAGTAATATTAATTGATTCAAAGTAATTCTTTATCTAGAGGTAATGTAGGGCCCGGAGTGTTCCGAAGCATTTTTTGAGAATATATTTCTCGTACACACAGACTAAGAGTTTTTGACCCCTCCTAATGATTATCTTTTTCAATAGTTGACAAATGTAGATCATCGGTTAACATTCAAATCGTTTAGATCAGGTGTGATGATTTTTGTATATATAAGTGGTTTTTATTGTAGAAGCGCCAGAGATGGAAGCTAAAATGGACGAAGCCAAATATGCTCATCCAAAACATATACAAGAAGGAACCAGACTCATACACGAAAGATATCTCCAGACTCAGCAACCACATGCATTTGACAATGATCCGAGTATTACAAATTCTCAACCTCAACCTCATACTTCATCAGGGAATCGACTTCAATCTTCCAAAAGATTTACCAAAAGCGTCATTCGACTAAGAATTCTCCAAGAGAATGAGCAACTACGCCGCATCAAAGAGTTTAATGAAAACGTGGCTTCAAAACTTGTTCAAAGTCATTATGCTGGAGGCCCTTCTTATATTGTACCTCAAACTCAATTTTATCCTCAACGTCCACCTCAACCGTATCCTCAACATCCACCTCAACCTTATCCTCAACCTCCACCTCAACGATCAAGGACTCTGGATCTATTTCCTGATTTACTTCAAGAGCATGCTGCTCAGAATAATCAGCAACTATATGGCAGAGAAGAGTTTAGCAACTACAACGGTTTTAACCAGTTGCAAACGCATTCTCCTGAAGGTCCTAGTAATCCCCAACTTCAAAGTCATACTTTACAAGACGTTCAACGTCTTCTTGCGCAACGAACAGATCCTTCAAAGTTACCAAGTATGTATCAAAGGAGAAAAGGTGCAGTGCCAGAAGACGTTTCCGATATTTACCATTCTGGAGGTTCATCAGCATCCGGCTCACAATATTAATACTTCAGGAAAGAAATAATAATAAAGCGCGTGAGGGTTTTTACGTCGCACTTGTGCTATTGTAAACATCCTTCTACTATTCAAACATGTGTGTTTCAAAATTCTGTTTCATTGTGTGATACTTCTTGAAATAAATGCATTGCTCACTGTCAATATTGTATTTGTGGTATTGTCTTTACTATCAGCTGTGTTTATCAAACTAGATTAACGAAAAATTTACAAAATTCAGATTACAATAATCTACTTTTGCTGATCCAAAGTTAGTTTCCATACGACTTTATTCACATCTGTCGAGTGGCAGTTGTTATGGTTTAGGTTGAAACTTTTAGGGTAGTTGGTAAAATAAATACTTCGGGTTTCACTCGTGTGCACAAATACGAATATTGCTGACGGTTCGTGAACGTTGCAGTTCACTTCTTCAGGGCTAATTTGTGCACAAGTCTGAAACATGAAGTATTTATTTCGCCATAATAAATCATCGTGATAGCTCCAAATATACTATTATCTTAGTTGTTTCAGAAAACGCTAAATTAAAAAAAAATACCTACATTTTTAACAAATAGTTGGATTTTCTAGAAAGATCAGCTATTAAATTCGTTAAAACTCATTTTAAGATCGTAATTTTTTTGTTAAGATGCAGATATTCCAGTTTTCTTTCATTCTCGTGTTTTACTGGCTTCTTTTAAAATTCGTTGGAAAGTTTGAAAAACGTTTATATTAGAAGAAATAAAAAGGTTTCGTTTAAAAACATAAAAAGCTAGCAGATGCTCCTTACATGGATTTCATAGAACTTGCATTGATATGAAGTAATAATTAATCAAAAAAGAGTCTTTCAAACATAAGCGTCTAAAATTTATTATTTGTTATAGTATTAAGCCCCGATGGAACGTTGAAAACCTGCCTATCTCAGAAAAACCTTGGAAAATGGAAAACAATTTCAAGGAAAACAAATAATAATTTATTAAGTGTATGTATGCTTATCTTATTTCCAATTTAATATCTACAAATGTACGCGGAATTCATATGCCGACTGAATGATTAGAACCCAATAACAAAATATTCAACTATTTTTCGTTGGAAATTATTTCCTTTTGGTTAATAATTCTGCCATTAAATATTGCATCGCGAATAATTCTTTTGTGGTTGAAATGTTAACAACGTATTTGAAATTTAAACTACTTCATCAAACACTCATTCTCTCTTTTTATCTACTTTTCAATTATTGTGAGGTAATAACAGATGCAACTCATCAAACATGATTGCTTAAACAAATTATCAATCTTGATATCTATCTTTTTTATTAGAGCTAGTAATTTACGGTTTTTTCTGAAATTATTGACTTTTTGTTCCCCTTTTATAGTTGCATTAATTACTACCTCCCTTTGAGTGCAAAGTGGAATATAAGTTAAAAATCTAAAGAAAAAAACGTAATTATCTAGCATTACTATAGGAGAGAATAGTTATCAACAATAATGCTAAATTGTTTCAACAAATATTTTTGTCGACTTGAATTAATTGATGCCTCGCTCTAATTTCAGAGTTGAAAATATATTAAAAATACGGAAAAAATCGCGACTTCCGAACTCCATTCCAAGTGAAAATTCCGAAAAACTATAAAAAATTGTTCTTAAAAATTATATAAACATCTAATTATTTAGGGAAAGTATTATATTATGCATCATGAAAAATTAGGGACAAAAGTTTGCAACAAATTTTTACGTATTTT
>JAWWEA010399846.1:0-11762 GCA_035222095.1 Andricus quercuspetiolicola | reverse complement strand
AAAAAAATCAGTTAGGACTTTATATATGTAATAATTGAAAAAACGTTATAAAAATGGAAAACGTGAAATATAAAAAAAATTGATAAAACGACACGACGGCGTAATATTTTTAACTTTATTGAAGCAATAAGAAGGTCATATTGAGAAATATCAAAGCAAATGTAGCTTCTCTCCAATCTAAGAATATTACCTTCTGATTGTTTGAACAATGTTCAGACGAAGGTAGAATTTTTTACAATGTTAAAATGACAATAAATCAATGTCTCAAAAATTAATTATACACATTCAGGGTCTTCAGAACCCCTACTTTTCAGCAGAGTTCTGTTTATGATTTTAAAAACTTTTTCGGTTGTATATTTTCCTTATTTTCCATAAAAAATTGCAACTTTTTAGCACTCTTCAAATAAATTATTCTCTTGAAATAAACATTGACTTGAATCAGTATGAACTTGAGGGCCTAAAGTTGGTTATTTTAATTGTTTAGCTTTTTTCTTCATGCAAAAGATACATTCATACCAAAAGAGATGAATTCTTAAACTAAAAGGACTAGTTTTCATTGAAAAAGTTTAATTTTTAACCAAGAAATATTTCTCGGTCAAGAAAGAAAGAAAAATTTAACCAAACTGTTGAATTTTTAGCTGAAGCAATGAATCTTCAACAGAAAAGAATGGATTTTTTAAAAGGAAGTTCAACTTTCAACCAAGCAGTTGATATTTTTTCTCAAAAAATATTAATTCTCAACGAAAAATATAATAGCTGATATTTCCAACTTTAACAAAAAATTTTAATAAAAATTAAGATCAGCCAAACTTAACTAAAAAGATAAATTATCAACAAAAAAGACGACTTTTCAACAAAATAGTTAAATTTTTAATTAGAACATTAAATCTGCAATCTACAAATATGAATTTTCAAGCCAAAAAGACGAATTATTTAGAAGACAGAAATACCTCCTATAGAAATTTCCTGACTTTAAACAATTTTTTTTTAATACAAGGCTTTCCCTGACCAATAAAATTCAATGAACTACCTTTTCCTGATTTCCAAGTTTTCTCTGAGCTACGACCAGCTTGTACAAATAGTGCTCGATGACTGGCACAAATTTCAATCAATTCTAATCAATGAAAACTCATTACACGCGGAATAGAACTTTCTTTTAGTATATAAACGTCAGAAAAATATTTGATTAAAAAAATGTCATTGAATTATTTTTAGAGATTGAAAAATCAAAAATAAATGACAAACTTTAAAAATATTTGATTGTTGAATACCCATTACTTTAGTTAAAAATTTCACAATTTGGTTCAAATTTTATTTCGTCCTTGACTGAGAAATCTTTCTTGGTTGGAAGTTGAACTGTTTTATTGAAGAATCGTCTTTTTAGTTCAAACATTCATCTGTTATGGTGGAAATGTTATTTTTCTTGGTTCAATATTTTATCTTGCAGTTGAAAATTGGTTTATTTAGTTAAAAATTCAAGTTTTTAAACAATATTTGTCTCTTTCGATAGAATGCTCATTCTTTTGGTTGAGAATTTTTTGTATTTAAAGTTCAACTATTTGGTCAGAAGTTCAGGTATTTTGTTAAACCCTCTTCATTTTTGCCTGAAATTCGACTCATTTGTTTTAAATGCAACTGTTTGGTCTAAAATATATATATTTTAAATCAACTATTAGGTTGACAAGTCATCTTCCTTGGTAGAAAATGACATATTTTCTAGATCTATACGCATTACGACGCTTCTATTTCAAGGAGACTCCTTCAGCGCATTATGGTTCTATTTAGCGTTGAACCCACTGAGCAAAACACTAAACATCACGTCTCATGAATTTCAAGTATATGACAACGAGGATGGTCATCAAGTTACCCATCTTCTATACATGGATAACCTGAAGCTATACGCTAGTTCGGACCAGAAACTGCAGCAAGTGATCGATGTCACAAAACAGTTTTCCAATGACATTCACATGGAGTTCGGTCTAGATAAATGCAGAACAGTGCATTCAACCAGAGGAGAATTGGGGACCGCAGAGCTAGAGAACGATTTCGAGAATAGCATCGAGGCAATGGCTGAGGGTAAGTCATATGGTATTCTCGAATATAAGGGTATTCAGCTTACAATAGTTAAAAGAAAAGCCTAACGACTGCCTTCACTGCAAGACTCAGATTGGTTCTGAAGAGTTCTCTTAACTCAGCAAACAAGATCAGGGCAATCAACACCTATGCCATCCCTGTCTGCACGTACTCCTTTGCGCTCATCAAGTGGACGAACACCGACTTTGAACGACTAAACCAAATCATCTGCGTAGAAATGATGATAAACCGAATGCACCATAGTAATTCGTCGATTGGAAGGGTAGTTCTACCACGTCACAGAGGGGGTAGGGGCGTTGTAGATGTCAGGAAACTGTGTAAGTCACAAGTTATACAGTTGCGAAACTATTTTAACAGCAATCGAGATGTTACGCTTTCCAACACCATCTGTAAAGCGGATCTTGACTACACGCCCCTGAATTTGTCCTCAGAGGAGGCCTTGTATATCAGGGCGGAAACCATAGAGGAATTAGAAACGCAATAAAGACAAAAAGCCAACCATGGCGAGCACCTCAAAACGTTCGGTCAACATGAGGTGGATAGTGAAGCATCCAATATTTGTCTGAGAAAGTGCGTCTTGTATCCAGAAACGGAAGGATTCATCATGGCGATTCAGGACAGGGTTGTCATCACCAGAAATGATTGCAAACACGCGTTACATCAAGACGTGGTTGACCGGTGCCGATTGTGTGGAGATCCCACGATTCCATCCAGCACATTATTGATGGTTGTCGCGTGATGGCTTAAAGAGAATATACGCATAGACATAATGATGTGGCGGGCATTATACATCAACTACTTGCCCTAAACCTAGGACTCTCAACAGAATGGATGCCTTTCTATAGATACATTCCAATGCCCGTCTTAGAAAACGAAGATTACATCTTGTATTCGGATGATACTATCCAGACGGATTATTACATCCGAGCCAATCGACCCGAACTCGTGATGCGAGAAAAAAGGGTGGGAGAGTCTACTTAATCGGCATTGCTTGTCCATTTAACCGAAATTTGCAGGCAACTTATACAACCAAGATCCATAAGTATAGCGAGTTAAGGCATGAAATAAAGACAATATGGTGGAATGTGAAACATGCACCTATTCATCCTATTGTGATTTCGGCTGCAGGCAATGTGCACGCAAGGTGCACTGAACATCTTGAACATTTAGGAGTCAGTGAGATACTGGCAGCAGCTCAGAAGGCGGTTTTATTGAACACCTGTCGCATTGTAAGATATTTTCTAGACCATCAGGAAGCAAACGAGTAAAAACCTGTGGAGTGGCAGATAGGAGCTCTAAGAAAGCATCCAGAGGTGAATGTTGTCACCTCCAATGCCAGCGGCCTCCGAGTGAGGATAACAGCGGTAAAATACAAACTTCAAACTACACCATGCTCCTAATATTATACCGACAACATCAGCGCAGAAGATTTCAGACACCGTATCAAATTAACTTATAACATCCCCATCTCATCAGTCACTCGACTTAGTCCGTGGCTAAATAAAAACCGGATCCATCCGAGAACAAATTTCAACAAAAAAAGTAATAATAATAATCTCGCCAATTTTTAATTTTTCCGCTTTTAATGGATTCTTAAAACTTCCGTTATTTCATCAATTCAATACATTTTAAAATTTAGATATCTTTCAGAATTACCAGGCAAATATTGACGGACAAATCTTTCCCGCGTGTTAGCAGGAAAACAGAGACCAAGATCTATTAAGCGCTGTTTTCGATTTGCATAGTATTTTCGGGCTGATAAGGTTATCTATTGTGTTTGTCTTGTCAACGACACATGTTGAAATACTTTGCCATTCTAATATTTTTTGCGATATATATAGCGGTGGACATGATCTAGTCTAGCAGTTATCTTTCACGAAATCTGATAAGGAAAATGAACATCTTTCTTGGAATTCTGCTTCTTGCCTTCGTGGTACTCATCAATTTTGGTGGTAAGTCTGCCCAGAATAATACAAATTTTGGAAGGGATCGGAGTGGGATTAACTGGAAGGAGGGGATTAATAGTGAGTGGGGAGAGTTGTGGAGAAGGATAATGGTCGTGGAAGGGACAGAGCGGATTGAAAGAAGGCAATTAAAGGATACTTTGAAAAAAAACGTTAAAGGAAAAAAATGTTTTGTGTGATTCTAAAAATTGAAATTATATTATCAGTTGTTTGTTGTGGAAAAAACATTATTATTTTCATTGAATAAAGTTTCAGACTCACGAAAGTATTTATTTATGAATTCTTTATGTGAATGATTTTTGTTCTTACTCTCGCTTCTTCCAAATTTTTTTGTAAGCAGTCAAATTTTAATAAATCAAAGATTAGTTTATCCTGAAACACATTTCCTGCAATTGTACTATTTTACTTTAGAAAAAGTGAGAAGTCTTAAAATAGATTTATTTTTCAAAATTATGGCCTTCTTAGAAAATTCTTTTACCGATTTCAGCCACAGGAAAATTTACTTTCAGAATGGGAAACAGTAGAGTTGTAGAGAATGTTTTCTACAAAAGAATGAGCAAACATTTATTAAACTTCGAACATTTTTCAAAAATTAGTAAACCGAACAATTACCGCACACCTGCCTTAAATAATTTAGATTAAAAAGGTTTCTGATCTTTATTTCTTGTACTTTATAGTTTTATAGCTTTATTTCTGAATTCTGAACAAATTAAGACATTTTGTATAGTTTCGGTCTAAAGGAAGCCTGTCCGTCTTACCTTTTTTCTGCGAGGAGTGAAAAAGGATAGTGAAAATGTTAACACCTTCACTACATAAAATTTTAAAAATTAAAAAAAAAACGCTGGAATTTTGGCCTTTTTTTGTGCTCTCTAAAACTGCAAGAATTAAATTTCAAAAAACTACCCTTACGAAAATATGCACTCAAAGTAAATTCAAGCATATCGGCATTTTTATCTTTTATGGGCTCTCCGAAACACCAAAAAATTATTTTTTTAAATCAACCCTAACCGTTACAAAAAACAAAAGAAAAAAGATATGGAATATATACGAGAAAACATAGACCGTAGGTCTGAGCTAGTTTGGAGCTTACAAAATAACAAATTAAATTTTCCGAGAACAACCAATCACATTAAGAACTTAGCCTAAATAAAAATATAGATATCAAACAAAACCAAAAATTATATGTATAAATGAAAGGCCAATGATTTTTCGTGGTTAACAAAATGCTGCCGAAAAAACTTTCAGATGCAAAAAAATCATACTAGTCATCATCGTGAAACTCTAAACCATACTCACAACACCACAGTGATAATAAAAAAAAAAACAAAAAACATCCCTGACGCATTTACACAAACCCTGGCTAGCTGCCTAAAACTAATAAATCAATTAACATTTCAATCAAGAATAATTACCACAAACACTTTCCCAAAACTCTTTTTCATATCCTCATTTCTACAGAAACATTCAACCTCCCTTAAGAACTACCCCTCTCAGATTTAACGAACCGCGCGTCAGCTGCCTGCAACTGATACGCCCAAAAATATTTTAAATAAAAATTATTCACCCTAGACAACTTGCCGAGACTATAGTTGATATATTTGCCCCCACAGTAATATTCCAAAACCCCCAAGAACTACCCTTGTCACGTTTAATGAACCAAATCTAGCCTTCCATCAACTAAAACCGCCAAAACAATCTCAAATTAAAAATAATCACCGTGAACAACTTTTAAAGACTCTAGATAATAAATCTGTCTCCACAGTAATGTTCGATATCTCCTAAGAACTACCCCTATCAAATTTGAGGAACTAAGTCTCAGCTGCCTTCAGTAAAAGGGCAGAAAAAGTTTTAAATTATAAGTAATCACCACACGCGACTTTTCAGCTGTCTAGTTGAAAAACCTACCCTCACAGCGATATTTTACAACCTGTAGAAACTACCCCCATAAAACCTAGCGAATCAAATTTCAGCTGCCTCTATCTTAAACCGACAAAAAAATTTTAAATAAAAAATAAATGCAGCGGAAAACTTTTCGAAACTCTGGTTAATATATTTATTTCCACAGTAATATTCCACAATCCTTAGGAACTACCCTATCACATTTAACTAACCAAGTCTCACTTTCCACTAAATAAATCCGGCATAGAAATTTCAAATTATAAATGATCAACACACAAAGTTTTCTAAATCTCGAGTTTATGTATCTACCCTCACAGCAATATTCCACAACCCCTAGGAACTAGCTCTATCACATTTAACGAATCAAGTCTCACCGTCCATCAACCAAAACCGCAAAAACAGCCAAACTGAAAATAATCACCACACAAAGCTTTCCAAGTCTCTAATTGATACACCTGCCCTCACAGTTTTATTTTGCAACCCCTAGAAGCTACCCCTATCACACTGAACGAACCAAGTCTCAGCTGCCTTTATCCAGAACCGTTTAAAAAATTTCAAATACGAAATGATCGCCGCAGACAACATTCTAAGGCTCGAGTTGATATACTTATCTCCACATTAATATTCCATAACCCCCAGGAACTCCCCCTACCACATTTAATGAACCCCATCTTAACTGCCTTCTACTAAAACCGCCAAAAAAGTTTCACACTATCAATAATGACAACAATCGCATTTTCAAGACTGTAGTGAATACCTTCATATCCATATGAATATTCAACAATCCTCCGGAACTACCCCTACTACAGTTAACGAAACCTGTCTCGATTGCCTTCAATTCAAACCGATAAAAATATTTGTATACATAATATTCACCAGAAAAGCATTCGCAAGACTTCAGTATATATCCTCATATTCACAAAAATATCCAACAATCCTAAAGAACTACCCCTACTACATTTAACAAAACCCGTCTTTACTGCCTTCAATTAAAACCGTCATAAAATATTTGAATACAGAATGATCACAAGAGAAGCATTTCCAAGACTACGGTAAATATCTTCATATCCACAGAAATATTTAACAACCTTCAAGAACTACCTCTACCACATTTAACGATCACAGTCTCGGCTGCTTGCGACTGAAACCGCAAAAAATATGTCTAATAAAGAATAATCTGTGGATATTAGGATTTTAACTACACTCTTGGGAATACGTTTGTTGAATTTTTCGGCGGTTTTAGTTGAAGTCAATCGAGACGGGATTCGTTCAATGTGATAAGGATAGTTCTTGAGGGTTGCTGAATTTTGCTGTGATTCTAAGGATATTTATTACAGCCGTGGAAATGCATCTTTTTATTATTATTTATTAAAAATTTTTTCGTCGGTTGCAGTTGAAGACTGCCGAAACGGGTTCATTGAAATGCGGCAGGGGGAGATTTCGAGGGTTTTTGAATATTAACGCGGCAAACGGAATATTATTTATAAGCCTAGGAATGCGTTCGTTGTGATTATCATTAATTTTATAATTTTTTGCAAGCTTTAGTCGTAGGCAGCCGATACGGGGTTCATTTAATGTGGTAGGGGTAGTTCTTGTCAGCTGTTATTAATAATTTAACATTTTTTTGGCAGTTTTAGTTGGAGGCAGTCTAGGCAGTCTTCGTTAAACGTGGTAGGGGTAGTTTTTAAGGGTCGGGGAATTTTTCTGTGGATAGAAGAATATTAAATACAGTCTTGAGAATGCGCCTCTTGTGATTATTGTTTATTAAAATTTTTTGGTGGTTTCAGTTGAAGGCAGGCAAGGCGGGGTTCGTTAAATGTGGCAGGGGTAATTTTTTAGGGTTGTTGAACTGCTCTGTGCATATAAGGATATTACCTACAGTCTTAGTAATGCATTTTTTGTTATAATTATTTATTAAAAATTTTTTCGGCGGTTTTAGTTGATGGCAGTCGAGACGGAATTCCTCAAATGTTGTAAAAGTGGTTTTTGAGAGTTGTTGAATTTTCCTGTGGATATGAGGATATTACCTACGGTCTTGGAAATGCGATTCTTGTGAATATTATTAATTTGAAATCATTTCGGAGGTTTTAGTTAAAGACAGTCGAGATGGGGTTCGTTAAATGTAGGAGGGGTAGTTTTTAAGGGCTGTTTAATTTTTCTGGGGATATAAAGATATTAAGTTCAGTCTTCGAAATGCGTTTCTTGTGATAATTATTTATTAACATTTTTTTAGCGGGTTTAGTTAATAGAAAATGAGACTTGGTTAGTTAAGTGTGATAGGGGTAGTTCCTCAGTATTGTGTAATATTATTCTGGAAATAAATATATCAACTAGAGTTTGTGAAAGTTTTCCGCTGAAATTATTTTCAAATTGAAATTTTTTTGGCAGCTTTATTTGAAGGAAGCTGAGATTTGATTCGTTAAGTTTCATGGAGGTAGTTTCCAAGGATTGTGAAATATCACCGTGACGGTAGGTATATCAACTAGAGACCTGAAAAGTCGCGTGTGGTGATTATTTTTTCTTTAAAATTTTTTTTTGTCGTTTTCTTGAAGGCATCTGAGACTTCGTTCATTAAATTTATATATCACAGTAATATTCCATGACTCCTAGGAACTACCCCTATCGGATTTAACGCACTATGTCAGAGCTGCAATCAACTAATCTCCAAAGTAATTATTTTTATTTCACCTTCGTTTGGCGGCTTTGGTTGAAGGCAGCTCTGACTTGGTTCGTTATGTTTGATAGGGGTAGTTCCTAGAGGTTGTGGAACATTACTGTGAGGGTTAATGTATCATCTAGAGCCTTGGAAAGCTGTGTGTTGTGATTATATTCAATTCGAAATTTTTTTGGCCGATTTAGTTAATGGAAGGTGAGATTATATATATATATATATATAAAATTTTTGGGTGGTTTTAGTTGAAGGCAACTGAGACTAGGTTTTAGTTAATGAAAGGTGAGACTAGATTCGTTAAATGTACTAGGGTTAGTTCTTGAGGGTTTTGGAACATTACTGTGGGTGTAGATATAATAACTGTAGTCTGCGAAAGTTGCCTGGGGTAATTATTTTCCACTTGAAATTTTTTTGGACGTTTTAGTTGCAGGCAGCTGACACGCGCTTCATTAAATGTGAGAATGGTAGTTCTTAAGGGTTCTTGAATGTTTCCGTGGAGATAAGGATATGAAAAAGAGTTTTGGGAAAGTGTTTGTGGTAATAACCCCAAAAATCGGTATAGGCACCCAAGAAGAGACCAAAAAAAGACAAAAATTCTGATATCCTTACATTTAGTTTGAGTGCACATTTTTTTAAGTATAGTTTTTAGGAGATAGAGGTTGTTTTTTGAAAATTAGTTTTTTCAGTTTTGCAGAGCCCAAACAAACCCAAAAGTTTGGCGTTGGCGATTTTTTTAATTCTCGTATTTTATGTAGTGGAGGTCCTGGCTGTCAGCACCTCCACCCCAAAATTTCGTTTTTTTTTTTAGAAAAATAAAAGAGTCCAAAAATTATTATTGGTGTCCAAGAAAAGCCCAAACAAGCCCAAAATTCTCGCGCTGTTGATTTTTTTAATTTTTCATATTTTATGTAGTGGAGGTGCTGGCTATCAGCACCTCCACCCTAAAAGTTCGTTCTTCTGAGAAAAATAAAAGAGCCCAAAAATTAGTATTGGTGTCCAAGAAGAGCCCAAAAAACCCCAAAATTGTGATATGCTGACATTTAGTTTAAGTGCACATTTTTTTAGGGTAGTTATCAAAAGACAGGGGTTGTTTTACGTAAATTAATTTTTGCAGTTTTCAAGAGCCCAAAAAAAGCCCAAAAAAGCACAAAATTCTGGCTCTGTCGATTTTTGTAGTTTTTCAAATTTTCTGCAGTGGAGGCGATGGCTGTTAGCACCTCCACCCAAAAGTCCGGTTTTTTGAGAAAAATAAGAAAGCGCGAAAATCGGCATCGGTGCCCATAGAAAGCCCAAAAAAAGCCCAGAATTATGGCATAAAGAACCTATTAGAATTCCGTTGTGTAGGTGATAGCGGAACGCACCTGTTAATACGAAAGGAGGAAGGGGTGGAGAAGGATGGTGCGAAAGAAAGGGAAAGAAACAGAAAGAAGGCTTTGATGAAGAAAGTGGGATGGGGGGTGCAAACGAAATGTTGATATAGGGTATTGCGAGGCGAGGAGGGGAAATGGTGGAAAGAGATTGAAGGAAAGGGAAAGAGAAGTATAGTGGGCAAGGATAGAAATGGATTGGAATGATAAGAAGGATTGGGAAGAATGGAGAAGGATGGTGGAAAAGGAAACTAAAGAAAGTAAATCGACGGTGCGGCGGGGTTGACGAGGAGGGAACAGGATAATAAGGCTAATTTATATAATTTTTTAATAAACAAATGCCGATTTTGTCCTGTTCTGCACACGGAATTTTTTAATTTTTTCAAACAGTCAAAAGTGTAAACGCCTAAGATTCAAAAATCGTTTCAACTATTCTGGACTCGCTTTTGGACATAATAATAAATAATATTGTGCAGGGCTGCGCTTCGCTTGCTGCGGCAACCGCTCCGCAGTGCAGTGGTCTCAGATAGGAATTTACTGTTCACAATCGTCCACAGGTCGTGTTTCTTAACCGATTTCGAAGTATGTTTTCAGAAATACTCAAAATTAAATTTTTAAGAGGAATGTAGTTTGCAATTTTTCAATATTGGTCACAGAGCAACAACAGATAAACAAATAACGTGACAAAATTGGCGATTTTACATTCGTGAATTTTTATCTCAAGAAAAAATACAGAAAGAAACTCACCAGCAGTTGGATTTATTGAAATAATTCTAATAACGTTTATAACAAAAAATCAACATAAGTTCACCTTTATTGTTTTGATAAACAATTTGGTAATCAAACTCTCAATAAATGAGTTCTTCTCATAACTAGATTGATTCTACTGACCAAAAGTGATTCACAATTGTTTTCAAAGGCATTTATATGCTTAGAGCTTTATAAAACCTACATAATATATATTGTAAATGACCAGTTATTTAAAAAAATATCCCAATCGATGTTTCCTTGTAGAAAAAAATGACTTCTTGAATTATCATTGGACTGATGTTTCTTGCCATGATTAACCACCGAAGGTAACTAAATTGATTTTTCTGACCAAATGTCATTCAAGATTGTTTTCAAAGGCATTTACATACTTTGAGCTTTATAAAACATAAATAATATTGATTGTTATCAACAATTTGTTTCTACAAATATGTCAAATGGATCTTTCCTAGTAGAAAAAAATAGTTTTTCTTCAATTATTATTCGAATGAAAAAAGTTATTTTTTCTTCAATCATTTTTATGATAAGCTTAACAGTGATATTGAACCAACGGAATTGATTAGCAAATGATATTTCTGCTTGTAATAAGTAATTCTCTAGACAAGAACTATATGCTTATCATTTTCGCACAGAAAGAAAATGAGCAAAGTGCAGTAACAATTGATATTTATAATGATAAAATTGTTATAAAAAACTTTGATTCGAATTGTTGTAAATATTGTTGTTATGCACAATACCTTGCTTGAACTCAATAATTATAATTCTCCTAAAATTTGATGAAGAATAATATGTTTTCGGCAAGAGTTTTTTCCCATAAAACGCATAGGAAAGTTTTAATTAGGCTTTATAAAAATGGCAATTTACTGATTTATACAGGGTGAGGAAAAAGTATGGAAACCCCAGAAAATTTTAGAAAATTTAGAATAGAAAATTAAAGTTAACATCAAGTCTTTAGTAATTTTTCCCGGGGAATTCAATGGTGACCTTGGATTTGACCTT